>WNWK01047290.1:0-13987 GCA_009830355.1 Cherax destructor | reverse complement strand
TAATGCTTAGGGTTGAAATTTATTGTAATGATTATTACATATTATTATTATTATTATTATTATTATTATTATTATTATTATTATTATTATTATTATTATTATGCACTATTATTATTATTATTATTATTATTATTATTATTATTATTATGCACTATCATTATTATTATCATTTGAGTACAATTTCAGTACCTAATATTACTGTCAGAACACAGATTGGCTATGAAATCACAAGAACTACTACAAATTGTAATTATCAGAACATAAAAATTATATAAAATAATAAAAAAATGAGAAAAAAAGGTATATCGGCAACGATTCTGCAAGCGGCAGGACTCCTGTTGCTGTCAGGTGAGCATCCAGAGCCAACTTCTCCGCCTCATATCTCGGTAACTACTGACCCTAGATTTTTTTTTTTAATTCTAATAAACTTAAAAAAATGTGCTCTTCATTTCTATAAAAAAAATTTTTTTTTTTTTTTTTTCGAAATATTCGGGGCAGTAGCGGTAAGAATGTATATTTACGTTTGGACCGTTTAAGGGTTAAAGGTTAAACAATCAGAAAAATAATCTTAACATTTTGATAAGAAAAAATAAAAAAAAAAATTTTGAATATTTTGCGACATGAAATGACAGTTTCAGAAAGGGGTCTCCGACAGTCAAAGGGTTAAGCAATCAAGCACTATTGATATTAAATCTGGAAAATGTTTGTGGGTCTGCCCAAGCGAGTGGCACCTGTGGGAGAAAATTACATCTGTACTAAAAGACAGGAACACCAACAAAAAAAAAATATCCTTCTTAGAAAACATGACAGTCTTGTTTAACCCTTTCAGGGTCCAGAGGCCAAATTTCAGAGGATGCACCAGTGTTCAAGAATTTAAAAAAAAAAAAAAAATCTTATTTTTTCTTATGAAATGGTAGAGAATCTTTTTCTGAAGGTAATAAAACAAAAAGTACGAAATTTGATTGAAAATTGACGAAATTATGCTCTCGCGAATTTTAATGTGTCAGTGATATTTACGCATCGGCGATTTGCCGACTTTGACTCCCATTTTAGGCCAATTACATTATGCCAGTCAACCAAATTCTTAGCTATTTCACTAGTATTACTTCTGTTCTATCAATTGAGCACAATAAATCGCCCAGTCATCTGTTTCAACTTCAAAATAACATGATTGGAAATTGGTAATTTAGCCAATTTAACTCAAAGTTCAAAATATTCCAATTTCAAAATAGGGTGCAGAATAAACAATGCAGGCATTCCTGGCACTAAACTAACATTTCCTCTGTTCATTAGTTACGTTTTCAGTCTTTACAAATGAATTCCATTTTGATTTTTTTTCACATGAATTTTTATTCAAACCAAAAAATGGAAGATTTACTGTTATGCAACATTGTAATAATTGTACAAATAATATCACCACATTTGTGAACGTATATTAGACCCACCAGCTGGTGCGTATTAGACTTGTAAGGTCATATGTTTACTCTTGAACATTGGCAAAAATTTAACATTTCCGCTACTTTGAGCTCAGTTTCAAGCCATTTCCATTACTAAAACCAATCAAACTCATCTCTAAATCAGTAACATATCTTCCATTCTATCAAATGAGACCAAGAAATCGCAAATACAACTATAAAAAAATATACGAAAAAACACTGCAAAGTCGCTGATTTAATAAAAAATTACGGTTTCAGTTTTTTCTCTCATTATGCACTGTGTGCTGAAGGATTTGTTTTATGTGGTGCACACTTACCACATAGATGTATTCTCTCATATCTAGGCCCAAATTTACCTCTCACAGCTTATCTGAGTGAGCTGAGCTCATGACGTAGAATTATGGTTTGGACCCTGAACTCAAAGCCGTAGAGCTACGGCATGGACCCTGAGAGGGTTAACAGCTGGGAAAATAAAAGGAGTGGGACAGATGGGGCTTGTCACCCCTGGTGCTGGTGCTGTCTTGGTGGACAGTACAGTGGACCCCCGCCTAACGAGCAAAATTCATTCCAGAAGCCTGCTCAAGTGCCATTACCGAACGAATTTACTTCCTTAAGAAATAATGTCATGTAGGTTAGTCTATTTCAGACCCCCAAAAATACACTTCCACAAGCACTTACAATATTATACTTACATAATTGTACGATTTCCGGGGTGCTCGTTAGGCAGGGGTCCACTGTACGTACCTGTAAAATACAGACATGAAAGACAGTGCACTAGATGGTGCTGATGCTGTATTGCAGTATAGTGCACTGGATGGTGCTGGTGCCATCCTGGAGGACAATGCACCAGATGGAGATAATGGCCCTGGTGATGAACTGGTAAAAATAAAGTTATACAAATTCCAGAGATACAAAGCAGCGAAACTGCAGGAGATGGACAAAAAAGGGATGATGCTTCTGGGAATTGTGTTGATAAATTACCAGAAAAAACTGGTGGAGGCACTGATGTTTGTACAGGGCTGTATATAATGGGGAGACAGAGAAAAATACACCAGTAGGGAACACAGCCACAAAAACTCCTGGTAAACAGAAATCCAATCTATGTGAATTCAATGCCTTGGGCATCTGCAGGCATGGAATATCTGGAAAAACAGTGGGACATGCAATTTTGATCACAAAAAATGCCGCACTTACATGACAACAGGTGAACGCAACTCTTCTCATTCTCAACTTATTTCACCCGTAAATGTCACTTGTCGGTCCATGAAAGACAGTACTATAATATATATTGCCAGGCACACCATCTAAAGGAAACAAAAAGACAAAAATATTAGTGGCAAGATATGACAGATATCTTACACCAACTCAAAACACTTCAAGAGTGGCGGCACAGTCAGTGGTCTCCACTCCATAACAACAGATATTAGTGCCAGCAAACAAAGCCCCCTACATACCATCAGTACGACGACATTTATCTTTGCAAACATACAGGGGTCTAAAGCCATCAACAACAAAATACCTTTTATCAATGGACTGCTCACAGAGTCAAATGCAATGTTTGCAGATTTCACAGAGACCCACATAAATAATCACTTTGACAACGAAACATGGATCCCAGGTTACCACCTATTCAGATGCAACAGAGTAAACAGGCAACAAGGGAAGAGGGGGTTGGCTTGTACAGTGGACCCCCGGTTTTCGTGATTTTTTCGTTCCAGAATGCTGTTCAAGTGCCATTACCAAACAAATTTATTCCCATAAGGAATAATGTAAATTAGACTAGTCCTTTTAGACCCCCAAAAATACACTTACAAAAGCACTTACAAAAATACACTTACATAATTGTTCGAGTTTGGAGTATCACGAACACCGGGGGTCCACTGTATATCACAGAGTCGTTCATTTCCTCAGAACTACTAAACACATCAAATGATGTTGTTGAAGTTTTGGCATTAAAGATCAAAAACCAAAACCTTGTCATTGTGGTTGTATACAAGCCTCCAGATGCTAAATCCCAAGAATTCCAGGAACAACTTTTAAAAATTGACCACTGTCTGAAAAATCTCCCAACTCCTGCCCCAAACATCTTGCTGCTGGGTGATTTCAACTTAAGACACCTAAAGTGGAGGAATGTAGCAAGTACAGTGGTACCCCGGTTTACGATGGTCCCCAAACTCACCCTTTTATGTAAGTTTATTTTTTTAAATGCTTTTGTAAGTGTAATTTTGGGGGTCTAAAAGGACTAGTCTATTTTACAACATTTCTTAAGGAGATAAATTCGTTTGGTAATGGCACTTGAACAGCATTCTGGAATGAAAAAATATCGTAAACCGGGGTACCACTGTAATGTTTTAGCAGACGAAAATTCCCACACATAAGCTATTAAATCTCTGCAACAAATTCACCTTAAACCCACAAATAATAGAGCCAACAAGACTGGAAAATACACTAGGCCCCTACTTCAAAAACAATGATGATCTGATATGAAATATACAGTGGACCCCCGGTGTTCGTCCTGCTCCAAACTCGCCCTTTTATGTAATTGTATTTTTTAAATGCTTTTGTAAGTGTATTTTTGGGGGTCTAAAAGGACTAGTCTACTTTACATTATTCCTTAGGGGAATAAATTCGTTTGGTAATGGCACTTGAACAGCATTCTCGAACGAAAAAATCACAAAAACCAGGGGTCCACTGTATAACAGTATCAAAGACAATACACTCAGATCACAACATAATAAGAGGTACAAACATGAATGAACAGGACTCCTGACAAGCAAAAAGTGACCAGTTATGAAGGTGCCTTCACCAAATTCAACTTCAAAAAGAAAAAACATACAATGGGATCAAGTCAACCATGTCCTAAATGAAACAAGCTGGGAAGAGATCCTAAACAATACAGATCCAAACTTTTGCCTAGAAAGAATTAACTCTGTGGCACTTGAGGTATGCTCAAGGCACATCAGTTTAAGAAAAAAGAAGAGAAGATGTAAACTAGAAACAAAGAAATGCTCCCTATACAGGTGAAGACAGAGTCACAGAGCTCCTGAAAGGGGCCAGTATATCTGAAATACGAAGGGAGGCACTGGTCAGAGAAATAGCAAATATCAAACTTAAGCTTAAGGAATCATACAGAAGAGAAGAATCTCAAGAACAAATTTAAAGCCATCAATGAAATTGAAAAAAAAAAAAAATTCTTTTCTTATGCCAAATCTAAGGCAAAAACAACATCTAGTATTGGACCCCTGCTCAAACGTGATGGGACTTAAACAGATGACAGCAATGAAATGAGTGAGATACTAAAGTCTCAATGTGACTCAATGTTTAGCGTGCCATTAACTGAACTAAGAGTAAAAAATCTAAGTTATTTTTTTATGACCAAGACTCAAAATTTGGTCAATTCAAAAGTCTCTGATATTATCCTAACACCACAAGACTTCAAAAAAGCAATAAATGACATGCCCATGCACTCAGCCTCAGGCCCAGACTCATGGAACTCTATGTTCATCAAGAACTGCAACAAACCCCTTTCACCTGACTTCAGCATTCTTTGGAAAGGGAGTATGGGCACAGGAATCATCCCGCAGTCACTAAAAACAACAGACATAGCCCCCATCCACAAAGGTGGCAGTAAAGCAGTTGCAAAGAATTACAGACTGATAGCACTATCATCCCGAATCATAAAAATCTTTGAAAGGGTTCTAAGAAGCAAGATTATCATCTACCTAGATACTTATCAATTACACAATCCAGGGCAATATAGGTTTAGAGCAGGCCACTCCTGCCTGTCCCAACTACTGGACCAATATGACATGGTCTTAGATGCATTAGAGGACAAACAAAATGCAGATGTAGTTAGTATACACAGACTTTGCAAAAGTCTTCAACAAGTGCGACCATGGTGTAATAGCACAAAATGTGAGATAAAGGAATACAGTGGACCCCCAGTTAACGAAATTAATCCGTTCCAGAAGCTATTTCTCAATCCGAACCTTTCGTAATCCGAACCTTTCGTAATCCGAACCCTTATTTCCCATAAGAAATAATGTAAATACAATTAATCCGTTCCACAAAAAAATATTCACACAGAATATAATATAAATAACATTTACTTACCTTTATTGAAGAGACTTGCAGGCATCTGGAAGATAGGGATGATGACAAGGGCAGGGTGTTAGTGGTTGGAAGGGGAATCCCAATCCAAAAGGACTTCAGGTAATAAGTCCCTCTCTGGGGTTACTTCCCTTCTTGGTCTTTTAATGCCACTAGGACCAGCTTGAGAGTCACTAGAACTCTTCTTAGAAAAATAACTGTCCAGAGTCCTCTGTTTCTGGCGACTCTTTAATACTTTCCTGAAGTGCAACATGGCTCTGTCACTGAAGTGGTTGCACAGAAGGCTCATTTCAGCTTGTTTGAGCTGGCTGCCTCACCATGCCTCACAACACTGTGTATGCCACTACATTTCTTAAACCTGTCAAACCAGCCTTTGCTGGCTTTAAAATCACTCGCCTCACCACTGGTTGCAGGCATTGTCTTGACAAGATCTGCGTGCAACTTCCTTGCCTTTTCACAAATTATCGCCATGGAAATACTATCACCCGCTATCTGTTTTTCATTGATCCACACCATCAGTAACTTCTCAACCTCATCCACTGTTTTCGATCTTTGTTTCATTAACAAATCAACCCCTTTTGCAATATTAGCTTCCTTGATCTCATTTCTCTTTGCCAGGATAGTGCCGATAGTAGATGCACTTTTCTTGTACATCCTGGCAAGATCACTCAGACGTACGCCACTCTCATATTTTTCAACAATCTCCTTCTTCAGTTCGAAGGTGTTCCTCACTCTCTTTACCACTGGGGTGCCACTAGGAAGCTTCTTTGGACCCATGGTGACTTATTTCACAGTGACAATCACTAAACCACCAAAAAAGACACCAAATGTATTGTGAATGTTTGAAAGAGCGCGCTGGGTAATGTTCTCTCAATGGTAAACAACGCTACACTGGCGTCTTGCGCAGGTGCAGGCCAGGTGCGGAGCAGGCGGACAGGTCTAATACGTTTCGCTATCCGAGCTATTTTCGCTATCCGATAGCGAAAAAAGCTTTCGGTAACCGATTTTTTCGTTAACTAAACCTTTCGTTAGCCGGGGGTCCACTGTAATAGGAAAAGTTGGTTGATAGAACTATAACTTCCTAACAAATAGAACACAAAGAGTAATAGTAAACAGAGTAAAGTCTGAGACAGCTACAGTAAAAAGCTCTGTTCCACAAGGCACTGTACAGTGGAACCTCTGGTCACGAACACTTCCGAACTCGAACAAATCGGTTCACAACTAAAAAATTCGTCAAATTTTTGCATCTGGTTACGGACACATAATCAGGTGCTGAACAAACACAGCCGCGCCAATTTTCACATTCCGCATCATTTTTTCCCACGCGCCAATTTTCCCCCCCACTTCCTGCTGCTTGTGTACACCTAACAAAGACCCTCACCTTGTAGTCAGTCTCGGTCAGACATGCGTTCATTTGCTATGAATTCCTTGTGTTGTATTTCGTGTGTTTTTTTAATTCTTTTGTTTTCTTGGTTGTTTACGGTGTTTTTTCTCTGTTACTTAAGTTTTTTCTTTATTAAACTTTGTATTATTTTGTATAGTTAAGGATTTTTCAAACTTTATTTTTTTTGTGCTTAAAACTCTTAAAAAAAAAACTATTTACAGAGAACAGTTTGTAGGGGTCTAGAATGGACTCGTGCAATGTTAGTTTTCTCTGTTATTCAAGGCTTTTACATTTAGTTTACTATTACACTATGCATTCTATGGTATAATTAACTATTTTTGTGCTTAAAAATCTTAAAAAAAAAAAAAAAACAATATTTATTTACACACAATTCATAGTGGTCTGGAACAGATTAATTGTATTTACATATAATCCAATGGGAAAATTAAGTTAAGGTCACAACCAAATCGGGTCGCAACCTGTGGAGAAAATTCTCCGAGAGGGGGGGGGTGTCAGCCCTTTCTCCCCTTAGGGGCCCATCCCTTAGAAAAGGGCCAGACGGCGTGTCTGGCTTCCTGGTCAACGATTGGTAACAGATGTACGGACCCAGGGAGCAAAGAAGTCACGTATGCCTGACCAGTTGCAAGGAGTGTATGTTTGAGACATCTGATGAAATGTGACTCTTTGCGTAGCAGGAAAGTTAAAGGAAACTGCTGTTTCCATTTCTACTCTTGAACCTCCAATCATGTGCTCCAGTGATCGAAGTATTTAGAGAACACAAGCATTTGAATTGCAAAAAGTTGCAGTGTTTTGCACGTGTTGAAATTGAGCTGAGGTCAGCGAAACCGGGCAAACCGAGCTGCGGGGCGCAGGAGGGCGGCAGATTGAACTCAGCAACGAAAGGGAACAGGCTTATGGCGCGATGATTTGACCTGACAAAGGGACATTAGTCGTACGTCTTAGATCTCCTATTCAATCTCCACTAACGTCGGGAAATCGGATAAGAACTTTGTTCCAGCGCGTTTAGTGATAATAATAAAATCGCTGTATATTCAGAAGTGTGCACAGCTTCTTACTACTGCAAAAAGACTGAAATTGTCGAACGTAAAGAGACAGTCATGAGTTTGCTTCGTCTAACAAGGCAGTGACTCTTCAGCAGCGTTCTTTAATCAAGACAGCGATCTCCGGGTGTGAATTAAGGGTCCGATACAAATACCCAGGTAAGTCTGCTTAAACATAGATGTAAACCTACTGCGCAGTTAGGAAGGCATAATTTGTTTTAGGCAGATTTGGTGATACGCGGGAGATACGCCCAAAACACCTGAGTGTCCATCTCAGTCTTTATTTAATGACTGACGATATGGCATACGCTCCTTTGGGGCAATAATATAATACTCATGTGTACATTTATACACCCATACATCCCTGAGGGGGATGTGACCGTGTGCATCAACCAACGACATCTGAGATGGCTGGGGAGTCGTGCATGCATCAACAAGCTAAGTAGCTTCATTACAGTCCATAACTTGTAACATTCCCCCACACAACCAGAGTTTAGGAAGGAATTATGGTCGTGACCAGAGATTCCACTGTACTTGCTCCCATCCTGTTCCTTATCCTCATATCTGACATAGACAGAGATGTAAGACACGGCACCCTGTCATCCTTTGCAGATGACACCCGAATTTGCATGATGGTATCATCCATTGAAGAAATTGTAAGACTCCAAGTAGACATCAACCAAATCTTTTAATGGGCTGCAGAAAACAATATGAAAAGAAATTTCATTTACTCCAATATGAAAAACTCAAGGAAATTAAAACTTCATCAGAGTATAAAACAAATTCCAACCACACAATAAAGCGACAAACTACGTAATGTAAAAGACCTGGGAGTGATCATGTCAGAGAATCTCACCTTCAAAGACCATAACAGTGTATCAATCACATCTGCTAGAAAAATGAAAGGATGGATAATGAGAACCTTCAAAACTAGGGATGCCAAGCCCATGATGACACTCTTCAGGTCACTTGTTCTATCTAGGCTGGAATATTGCTGCACACTAACTGCACCTTTCAAGGCGGGTGAAATTGCTGAACTAGAAAATGTACAGAGAACCTTCACAGCACGCATAACTGCGATAAAACACCTCAATTACTGGGAACGCTTGCATGGATTAATAATAATAATAATAATATCTTTATTTCTACAAGTACATGTACAAGGTATACAGACCATAGCTGACATCAGTGACATACTACTATATAGAAAGTCCCTTGTTATGCTGAGCATTTCAGGAAAATTAGGTCAGTTTTGTCCCAGGATGCGACCCACACCAGTCAACTAACACCCAGGAACCAATTTTACTTATGGGTGAACATAGACAACCAGTGTAAGGAAACATGCACAATGTTTCTACCCTCGCTGGGAATCGAACCCGGAACTCACCCTGTGAAGCGAGAGCTTTAGCCACCAGGTCACGGGGCATCCAGTAGTATGTCATTGATGTCAGTTAGGCCTGTATACCTTGTACATGTACTTGTGGAAACAAAGATATTATTACGTGTAGAGAACCCAGGATAACCAAAAAAAAGCCAGACACAGTGACTTGATTTCCATCGGGGTCCTATTATCAGATTTTTTTTTTTTCCCTGACAGTTATTAATCAATCTCACTGAAAATTATAAAACTACATACAAACTTACTGTAGAGATCAATCTGCCACAAATTATCATAAAACCCCAAACAAAAAAATAAAACTGAATCAAGAGATGTCACCTGAGGTTGGTCGTGTTGGGTTTATAAGGTGGAGTGACAGCTCAGTCCTTCTGCCCAGTTATAATGTGACTAAGTAAGTAAGACTCTGCACATGATGCAGTGTTTGTACAGAGATATGTGATAGATAAGAGATAAGATATATTGCCCTAAGCTGAGCCACTAAACATAAGAGAACAGGAGTCCCTTTGTAAGTTAGGTTATTCTAGATTACACTATGTACCACAATTTTTGTTCCTGGCAAGTAAGTGTTATTTTTCAACTCCTTTTATTGCAAAACAATAGAAAATGCCCATTATTCCTTTTAAACTTTGCTTTTGTGGCTTACAGGATGAATTCTTTACAAAAAATGGCTAAATTTCAATATTTTTTGCTAGTTTTCGATGTAAAACAAAAACATATAATAAAATAAATAAAATTTACATAAATAAAATAAAATTTAGACAAATTTTATTTTAAATTTTCTGTAACATATTTACAAAGTTAAAAATGCTCAGTTTTTCTAGATTTGCGAGCATGCAACAAATCACTTTCCCGTTTAAACCCCCAAATGTAGTCTCCCATCATGTTTTCATTATAAGATCCCTGATAACTGTGTTCAAAGTCCATTATATCTTGGTGGAAGCGCTCCCCTTGCTCCTCTGAGTATGCTCCCATATTCTCCTTGAAATTGTCAAGATAAGCATCAAGGATATGGACCTTAAAGGACATCCTACAGCCCATCTGACCATAACTTTTTACCAAGGTCTCAACAAGTTCCGCATAATTGTCAGCCTTGTTGTTGCCATGAAAGCCCTGTGCTACAGCAACAAAACTCTCCCAGACTTCCTTTTCCTTCTCTGTGAGCTTCTTTGGAAATTCTGAGCACTCCATAATTTTCCTGACTTGTGGTCCACTGAAGATGCCAGCCTTCACCTTTGCCTCTGATAGCTTGGGAAAGAAGTCTTGAAGATACTTGAAGGCTGCAGACTCTTTGTCAAGAACTGTAACAAACTGTTTCATTAGCCCTAGTTTGATGTGTAATGGAGGGAACAGAACCTTTTGAGAATCCACCAATGGTTTATGTTTGATAAGATAAGATAAGATTTCTTCGGATTTTTAACCCCGGAAGGTTAGCCACCCAGGATAACCCAAGAAAGTCAGTGCGTCATCGAGGACTGTCTGTCTTATTTCCATTGGGGTCCTTAATCTTGTCCCCCAGGATGCGACCCACACCAGTCGACTAACAACCCAGGTACCTATTTGCTGCTAGGTGAACATGACAACAGGTGTAAGGAAACACGTCGAAATGTTTCCACCCGCCGGGAATCGAACCCAGGCCCTCCGTGTGTGAAGCGAGAGCTCTAGCCACCAGACCACCGGGCCACCAACCAGACCACCGGTCTGGTCCTTTGAGGCCAGTGCTTCCTCTGGTAATGTGCAGCTCTGTCTCTACTATCCCAATGACAGAGATAACAGGGAAACTTGGTAAAACCTCCTTGGAGTCCCATAAAAAATGACACCATTTTGAAGTCTCCTATAACCTCCCAGCCATACTTATCATAGTTCAAAGCTTCCATTAGAAGTTTGACACTGCTGTAGTCATCCTTAAGATGCACTGAATGAGCCAAGGGAAAAGATGGATACTTATTCCCATTGTGCAGAAGTACAGCTTTAACGCTTCTGGAGGAGCTGTCAATGAAGAGTCTCCACTCATCTGGATTGCATGCAATTCCAATGGCATCAAACAGGCGTGATACATCATTACAGAACACAACCTGTCTTCATTAGTGAAGAAGCTTGAGAAATGTTGGTGACGTTTTCTTTGGCCTGTCACTTGCACACTTTCATCCACCAAGTCCCACTCCCTGAGCCTTGAAATCAAAAGCTCAGCATTTGACTTTGTCAAACCAAGATCTCTGATAAGGTCATTGAGGTCTGTTTGGTTTGGGTATTATGGATTCCTCCCAACAGCTGCATCTGTAAGATTTGCTACTTTCTTCTTCTGACGGTTGACTTCTTTCTGGAGGTGTAGTTACACGAAGATCAGCACTGTGTGGTACTGGTGCAATATAAGAGGGAAGGTCTTGATAAGAAATAGCAGATGCATTTTTCCCAGTTCGGCGATTGGAAGGATCCACCAGGCAAAAGTAGCAGTTGGTTGAGTGATCAGGGGGTTCACGCCATATTCTAGAAACAGCAAACTTCATGGCTCTTTTTTCTCCTCTATACCATCCTGTAAAAGAACAAAAGAATTAATTTCTGTTACACACATTTCATTAAAAAAAAATTCCTATTCAAGGTTTTACACTTCATATAACTAATGACTTTCTTACCTTCCAATGTTTTCTTACAATGCACACAAGCAACATGAGGCGCCCAGGTCTTGTCTTGGTCCCCAATTCGCATTCCAAAATCTGCTTTGTAAGCTTCACACATTTTTTAGATACTGTTACAGAGAACTTCTTTGCTCTTGTCTTAATGAATTGACCACATATGTATCAGAATGCATCTGGAGAATGAATGCAGCCTCTTGATGCCATTTCACTTTTTCTGATGTGTCTTCTCAGGTAGCCAGAGTTTTAGTTTGATATCTTTATTATGCACCCCATACCCATCCTGTGGGCGGTAGTCAAAAGATTACAGAGGTACATAATAGGTCCAGGGACTGGACCCCAAAGTTTTGATAGCTGAGCAAGTTACAAAGGTAATGAACTCACAAGTTACAAAGGTAATGAACTCACAAATTACAAAGGTAATGAACTCACAAGTTACAAAGGTAATGAACTCACAAGTTACAAAGGTAATGAACTCACAAGTTACAAAGGTAATGAACTCACAAGTTACAAAGGTAATGAACTCACAAGTTACAAAGGTAATGGACTCACAAGTTACAAAGGTAATGAATCATGTAAGTAAATTTACTTACTTACGTTTATACATGGTTACAATCATGAACAAATTATAAAGTAATGAACAATTCACTAGTCTACACCCGGTCACAATTGTAATGAGTTCTTGGTGCAAATTTTAATTGTTGGGTCACACACACACACACACATACATACAGCAGTTAGTTTTTAGTTAGTTTGATATCTTTATTATGCACCCTATACCCATCCTGTGGGCGGTAGTCAAAAGATTACAGAGGTACATAATGGGTCCAGGGACTGGACCTCAAAGTTTGATAGCTGAGCAAGTTACAAAGGTAATGAACTCAGATGGTCACAATCATGACAAGTTACAAAGGTATTTGCAGATTACAGAGGTATATATAGGGTCCAGAGACTGGGCCCCAAAGTTTTGATAGCTGAACAAGGTACAATGGTAATGAATTCACTAGTTACAAGGTAATGAATCATGTAAGTAAATTTACTTACGTCTGTACATGGTTGCACTCATGAACAAATTATAAAGCAATGAGCAATCTATTAGTCTACACCCAGCCACAACTGTAATGAGTTATTGGTGCAAATTTTAATTGTTGGGTCACACACACACACATATACATATACACATACATATACACACACACACATACATGTATATACATACACACATACACATACACACATATATACATACACACACACACGTGGCAATGCTTTATTTACAGGGAGCAAAGTCAGGGTATTTTTCCAGAATGGTCTGTAATATACCACTGTGGATAAAATACTTTGACATATCTTGAACATTTCTGAGTGAGTTGTCTCTGAATTCATTAATTTTATCGCACTCCAGTACATAATGACGCAGGGTGTGACAATAATCCAACTGGCAAAGTTTACATCTTGTTTGGTCTACATCTGGTGGTGGTGATTTAACCTGCCAAAGATACTTGTAACCCAGCCGGAGGCGGGCGGTAGTGACATCCAAGAGTCTGCTTATTTTGTTGGATGCACCATAGACATGTGGCTCCTCCTGCATGATAGAATGATGATAGATGGACTGACTGGTGTCAATCTCCCTGAGTCTTAAGTCAATAAAATTCAGTTGAAGTTCTTTTCGTATTATTGTTCTCAAACTGCTAACTGATAAGCCAAGATTGTAATCTATCCCTCTTTGAAAGCATAAAACTTAGCCAATTTATCAGTTCTATCATGCATCTGAAGACCAATGTGAGATGGAATCCACAGCATGTGCACTCTGACTCTACTATCCAGAATCCTACCATACCTGTGCCTGGCTTCTGACACAAGCATGCTACAAGTTATACTTGATGAGTTGAGAGCATTTATGGATGACAGAGAATCAGTTACAATTAGAGAGTTAACCTTAGATACATGGACGCATTTGAGTGCAA
>WNWK01047289.1:0-13987 GCA_009830355.1 Cherax destructor | reverse complement strand
AAGAAGATAAATTATGTAATATCACAGTCACTAAGAAATGATTATGAAACAGCTGGACCGACTGAAACAAAATAAATCGCCGGGTCCTGATGAGCTTTTGCAAGGGTTATTAAGGAATGCAAAATGGAACTCTGTGAACCAATATCTAACATTTTTAATTTATCTCTTTCAAACAGGTGTAGTGTCTGATATGTGGAAGATGGCTAATGTAATTCCTATTTTTAAAGCAGGGGGACAAGTCACTACCGTCAAACTACCGCCCAATAAGCCTGACCTCAATTGTAGGCAAATTACTAGAGTAAAGTTATGGGCTGATATTATTAGAAGCCATCTAGATAACCATAATTTGATTAATGATACCCAGCATGGATTCACGAGGACCGTTCCTGCCTATCTAATTTATTAACCTTCTTCAGTAAAGCTTTTGAGGCTGTTGATCACGATAAAGAATTCGATATTGTTTATTTAGACTTTAGTAAGGCTTTTGATAGAGTATCGCACCAGAGACTGTTAAAGAAAGTGGCAGCTCATGGCATTGGGGAAAAAGTGCTGTCATGGATCAGTCATGGCTCACCAATAGGAAGCAGAGAGTGTGCATAAATGGGGTTAAATCCGAATGGGGACTGGTAACAAGTGGTGTTCCACAGGGATCAGTCTTAGGCCCATTGTTATTTATAATATATCAATGACCTTGATGAGGGAATTACTAGTGATATGAGCAAATTCGCCGACGACACGAAGATAGGTAGGATAATTGATTCAAACATAGATGTCATAGAACTTCAGGAAGATTTAGACAAACATAATTCGTGGTCAGAAAAGTGGCAGATGCAGTTCAATGTAGATAAATGCAAGGTTCTGAAGCTCGGGAGTGTCCATAACCCAAGCACTTATAAGTTAAATAACGTAGAACTTAGACATACAGATTGCGAGAAGGACTTGGGGGTGATGGTAAGCAGCAACCTTAAACCAAGACAGCAATGCCTAAGAATTTAAGAATTCGATATTGTTTATTTGGATTTTAGTAAGGCTTTTGATAGAGTACCACATCAGAGACTGTTAAAGAAAGTGGCTGCTCACGGCATTGGAGGAAAAGTGTTTTCATGGATCGAGTCATGGCTCACCAATAGGAAGCAGAGGGTGTGCATTAATGGGGTTAAATCTGAGTGGGGATCTGTAACAAGTGGCGTTCCACAGGGATCGGTTTTGGGCCCGTTGTTGTTTATAATATATATAAATGACCTTGACGAGGGAATTACTAGTGATATGAGCAAATTCGCTGACGACACGAAGATAGGTAGGATAATCGATTCAGACGTAGATGTCACGGAACTTCAGGAGGATTTAGACAAACTCAATTCCTGGTCAGAAAAATGGCAGATGCAGTTCAATGTAGATAAATGCAAAGTTCTAAAGCTCCGGAATTTCATAACCCCAGCACCTACCAGCTTAATAATGTTGAACTCAGCCGTACAGAATGCGAAAGGATCTGGGGGTTATGGTAAGCAACAACCTCAAACCAAGTCAGCAATGCCTAAGCGTAAGAAATAAAGCAAATAGATTACTGGGATTTATATCAAAAGTGTAAGCAACGAAGTCAGCGGTTTTTATTACAGCTTTATACATCATTAGTAAGGCCTCACCTAGATTATGCAGCTCAGTTCTGGTCTCCATTTTACAGAATGGATATAAATTCGTTAGAAAACATTCAGCGACGAATGACAAAGTTAATTCATAGCATTAGAAATCTTCCGTATGAAGAAAGATTGAAGACCCTTAAATTACATTCACTTGTAAAACGAAGAATGAGGGGAGACATGATCGAGGTATATAAGTGGAAGATGGGTATATAAATAAGGGGAAGGGGGATATAAATAAGGTCTTGAGGATATCTCTCCAAGAGAGAACCCGCAATAATGGATTCAAATTGGATAAGTTTAGATTTAGAAAGGATATAGGAAAATATTGGTTTGGAAATAGGGTAGTTGATGAGTGGAACAGTCTGCCTAGTAGGGTCATTGAAGCTATGACCTTGGGTAGTTTCAAATTTAGGTTGGATAAATTCATGAGTGAGAGGGGTTGGATTTGAGTGGGACTCGCACTTGAGTTAATAGAATCTTCAAAGCTTATTTCTTGGGTAGAATTGAAAATTAGGTTGGGGAATTATTCTGTTAGTGGGATGGATTGTGAAGGACCTGCCTAGTATGGGCCAACAGGCCTGCTGCAGTGTTCCTCCTTTCTTATGTTCTTATGTTCTAAGCGTACGTAATAATGCAAATAGATTACTGGGATTTATATCAAGAAGTGTTAGCAACAGAAGTCCAGAGGTTATATTACAGCTTTATACATCATTAGTAAGGCCTCACCTAGATTACGCAGCTCAGTTCTGGTCTCCATATTACAGAATGGACATAAATTCGTTAGAAAACATTCAGCGTAGAATGACTAAATTAATACATAGCATTAGAAATTTTCCTTACGAAGAAAGATTGAAGACCCTAAAATTACATTCACTTGTAAGACGTAGAATGAGGGGAGACATGATCGAGGTATACAAGTGGAAAATGGGTATTAACAAAGGGGATAATGGCTGCAGCAAATTATACGTTGGCGAAACATCCAGAGACCTACAAACACGCATTTCAGAACACCAGTACGCAGGCAGATCTGACGACTCAAGAAATGCCTGTGTTCAACACCGAAATTTACACAACCATTTAATCAACTACAGAAACGCAAGACTCATCGCCAGAAAGACAACACGCAATACCGAAGAATCCTAGAATCATCATTCATCTGTATATCCAACAACTTCAACCAGAACAACGGCTTCTACAACATAGCTGAACCTATTGCCAAGAAACTTCTTCAACGCTATCCCACCTAGAACTCAAGAATGGTACACTGCAGGTCCTTTAAGTCACACTATGTTTTTAACTATCACACTACTTTTAAGACTCATATGCAGCTTTCTTCACCTGACCCAGCATTCTCCACCTGACTGTACCCTATATATATCTCCATGTTGCTCATTTTACAGGTAGATCTGTCTGTGACTCGATAAAGCCCACTGCGTGGGCGAAACGTTGTCAATAAAGGATCACATTATACTGCTTATGTGTTTATTTTTCCATTGTGTCGGTATTTTATACCATTTATTTCCAAAGGGGATATAAATAAGGTCTTGAGGATATCTCTCCAAGAGAGAACCCGCAATAATGGATTCAAGTTAGATAAGTTTAGATTTAGAAAGGATATAGGAAAGTATTGGTTTGGAAATAGGATAGTTGATGAGTGGAACAGTCTGCCTAGTAGGGTTATTGAAGCTAGGACCTTGGGTAGTTTTAAATTTAGGTTGGATAAATTCATGAGTGAGAGGGGTTGGATTTGAGTGGGACTCGCGCATGAGTGGGTAGAATTGTCAAAGCTTATTTCTTGGGTAGCATTGAAAATTGGGTTGAGCAAATATTCTGTTAGTGGGACGGATTGTGAAGGACCTGCCTAGTATGGGCCAACAGGCCTGCTGCAGTGTTCCTCCTTTCTTATGTTCAAATACGTAAAGCTCTCAAAAACATTGAAGAAAAAACCGACACTTTAACTCTATCTTGATGTGAAGAGTAATAGTGTACATAGGAACAATTATTTGTAGGTTTTCTGTAAATTTTAAATTTAAAATCAATGTTACCCTTAATAATAAAAACATCTAGGAAGTCCATGGTTGAGAGGAATATAATATAATCATGTTTCATTAAAAGCAGTTTTGAAAATATGTAATATGAATATTTCTTTTGGTTTATATAAATTGGATTCTTTTATAATTAATAAAATTTGGGAAGAATTTAATGATAAATTGGACTAATCTTAATTCTTGGGAAGAGTTTCAGGTCCTTTCTTATTTTCCTCTTCACAGAGTCGTGCGATGTTACGCTACTGTGAGGTGTAGTCTTTGTTAGTGTGATGTGACTGTAGGTGTAGTCTCGCCCTTATATAAGTCCTCTTGTCATGTTTCCTTTTATAGTTCCTTGATAATGTGAGTAGTCAAAGCGCTTGGAATTCCTCTATTTTTCATAGTGGTTGTCTTGCATATTTGATATCACCTGATTACTGTGATCTTTTTGCATATATATATATATATATATATATATATATATATATATATATATATATATATATATATATATATATATATATATATATATATATCAATAACAACACTGCGACTAGCCAAGGATTCGAACCCATGCTGCTTGGCCTCCTCATGCAGCGAAATCCATGACACTCTAACCCACAGGACCACGCAATCCTAAAAGAACCAAGCACCCAGCCCATGAGGCGTCCCATGAGGCGGCCAAAGCAGCAGGGTTCGAATCCTTGGCTAGTTGCAGTGTTATTTTGATCAATACCACTTGTTCGTGAGTCACAATATATATCTATATACATGTATATATATATATATATATATATATATATATATATATATATATATATATATATATATATATATATATATATATATATATATAAACCTATACTGCACGAATATGACAGTCAGACTAGGAGGCATTGGTGTCCGCAAGTCTTCTCAGATTGCTCTAACTGCTTTCCTGTCTTCATGCATTGCATCCAGAGGGCTTGTAGCAGCAATTCTCCCTGGACATGATTGGAATCCATGACCAAAAGTTCGTTGACGGAGCCAGGATCTGGGATAATCTAACTGGCTCTGAAACCAGGCCTGATTCCCCCAACAACTACAAACAGTCGCACTGGGATGGCCCAATAGTAGTGAATACAGCCTCAGCAATGCTTCAGAGTGTGTAAGGGTAGGATAGAGCCCGCCTCCTGGCAGTGAGAACTCCTCATGCAGGGGACTTTCTGTTGGCTGTTCCCAACTTCAGCCTTGGCATACGCCTCGACCCACAGACCATCTGCATTGGTGTTGCCCTTCTACTTGCCGCTCCTATTCTCGCCGAACACAGGTGTATTTGTGGCAGTGAAGCAGCAGACCGATTCGGATACCATGGTCTTGTGTGTCGTAAATCCGAGGGAAAAATTGCAAGACATTATCAAGAGGAGCCTCACAACAGCCAAATGCCCAGCAGTAAGGGAGCCACCCCAACTATGCAGATCAGATGGCAGCCAAAAGCGACCAGATGGTATCACCCTTCAAGCCTGGACAGATGGCAAGCAGGTGGCATGGGACTACACATGTTGGCTGATACCTATCTCCAATACACCAGGGAGGAAGGAGGGGCAGCTGCCACCTTCAGGGAGTACCAAAATCGAGAAAATATGGAGAACTTGCCCATCATTATATGTTTGTTCCCATAGGCTCGGAGACCCTTGGCTCATGGGGAAAGAGTGCATCTAAGTTCCTCAAGGAGCTGGACAAAAGACTCAACATGGTAACTAAGGATCCCAGAGCAGGTAGTTTTCTGTTCCAGCGACTCAGCTGTTCAGAGGGTAATGCATGCTGCATTTTGGGCACGCCCCAGCTCTGAGGAGCTGGATGAGATTTTCGCATTATAATCAGTGACAATCATGTAGCAATATGTACTAGACATGTATCTCTCACACCTCGTGTACTGTATATGCCATCTTTATATCAACAATGTATCTCTTAAATCTTTTGTATAATATTATGTAAAAAAAAGAATGAACAAAAAAAGATTTAAAAGATGGGGTGGTGAAGTGCAATATTCAAATGGCTTCAGGAAGAAATCCAAATATTCTTCTTTGAAGCCTTTTTATCCACTTCTCCGAGGCTATGGGTCCCACAATTTGCAACAGAGGTGGACCCTATCCTATATATATAATATATATATATATATATATATATATATATATATATATATATATATATATATATATATATATATATATAAATATATATATATATATATATATATATATATATATATATATATATATATATATATATATATATATAATAGGTAAAACTTGCGATTTTGGCTTAAATAGCAACGCTCATCTTGCCATATAAGACAAGCGAAAATTTGTGTATGCAATAATTTCGCAAAAATCATTCTGAACCTAACGAAAAAAATATATTTCATTGTGTTTGTTTATTATTAAATTATTGTAAACGTATCTAAAATATATTTAGTTGGGTTAAGGCTAAATTAAATTGCGCTTGTTATAATAAGGTTAGGTAGGTTTTCTAAGTTTCTTTTGGTACAAAATCATAAATTTTACATTAACATAAATGAAAAATATATCTTTAAACGTATAAGAGAAATTTTTTAGAAAGGACTTAATTTTAAATGAGTTCTTGCTAATTGACCAGTTTTACCTAATCGGCACGACATATTATATATATATATATATATATATATATATATATATATATATATATATATATATATATATATATATATATATATATATATATATATATATATATATATTTGAAGTAGTAGGTTAGTAGACAGCAACCACTCAGGAGGTACTACCGTACTGCCTACTGAGTGTAAAACAGAAACATGTAACTGTTTTTCATGATGGTAGGATTGCTGGTGTCCTATTTCTGTCTCATTAACACTCTGGATAAAAAGTATATCTTGCTATTTCTACTTACACGTAGGTCACACTATATAGGCATGCACATGCATATATATGCATATACATGCATATATATGCATACACACATCTAGGTTTTTCTTCTTTTTCTTAATAACTCTTGTTCTTCTTTATTTCCTCTATTCTCCATAGGGAAGTGAAAAAGAATCTTTCTTCCGTAAGCCATGCGTGTCGTATGAGGCGACTAAAATGCCGGGAGCAATGGGCTAGTAACCCCTTCTCCTGTATGCATTACTAAAAAAAGGGAAGAAGAAATACTTTATAAAACTGGGATGTTTGAATGTTCGTGGAAGTAGTGCGGATGATAAGAAAGAGATGATTGCTGATGTTATGAATGAAAAGAAGTTGGATGTCCTGGCCCTAAGCGAAAAAAAGCTGAAGGGGGTAGGCGAGTTTCAGTGGGAAGAAATAAATGGGATTAAGTCAGCAGTATCTGAGAGAGTTAGAGCTAAGGAAGGGGTAGCAATAATGTTGAAGGATCAGTTATGGAAGGAGAAGAGGGAATATAAATGTGTAAATTCAAGGATTATGTGGATTAAAATAAGGGTCGGATGCGAAAAGTGGGTCATAATAAGCGTGTATGCACCTGGAGAAGAGAGGAGTATAGAGGAGAGAGAGAGATTTTGGGAGATTTTAAGCGAATGTATAGGAACTTTTGAACCAAGTGAGAGATTAATTGTGGTAGGGGACCAAAATGCTAAAGTAGGAGAAACATTTAGAGAGGGTGTGGTAGGTAAGTTTGGGGTGCCAGGTGTAAATGATAATGTGAGCCCTTTGATTGTTTTTTGTATAGAAAGGGGTTTAGTTATAGGTAACACATATTTTAAGAAAAAGAGGATAAATAAATATACAAGATATGATGTAGGGCGTAATGACAGAGATTGTTGGACTACATATTGGTAGATAAAAGACTGATGAGTAGACTTCAGGATGTACATGTTTATAGAGGGGCCACAGATATATCAGATCAATTTTTAGTTGTAGCTAAAATGAGTGTAAAAGGTAGATGGGATACAAGGAAAATAGAAACAGAAAGTAAGAGAGAGGTGAAGGTTCATAAACTAAACGAGGAGGCAGTTGGGGTAAGGTATAAACAGTTATTGGAGGATAGATGGGCTAGTGAGAGTGTAGGCGGTGGGGTCGAGGATATGTGGGGTAAGTTAAAGAATGTAGTGTTAGAGTGTTCAGCAGAAGTTTGTGGTTACAGGAAAGTGGGTGTGGGAGGGAAGAAGAGCGATTGGTGGAATGATGATGTAAAGAGAGTAGTAAGGGAGAAAAAGTTTAGCATATGAGAGGTTTTTACAAAGTAGAAGTGATGTAAGGAGGGAAGAGTATATGGAGAGTAAAAGAGAGGTTAAGAGAATGGTGAAGCAATGTAAAAAGATAGCAAATGAGAGAGTGGGTGAGATGTTATCAACAAATTTTGTTGAAAATAAGAAAAAGTTTTGGAGTGAGATTAATAAGTTGAGGAAGCCTAGGGAACAAATGGATTTGACAGTTAAAAATAGGAGAGGAGAGTTATTAAATGGAGAGTTAGAGGTATCAGGAAGATGGAGGGAATATTTTGTGGAATTGTTAAATGTTGATGAAGATACGGAAGCTGTGATTTCGTGTATAGGGCAAGGAGGAATAACATCTTGTAGGAGTGAGGAAGAACCAGTTGTGAGTGTGGGGGAAGTTCGTGAGGTAGTGGGTAGAATGAAAGGGGGTAAGGCAGCTGGGATTGATGGGATAAAGATAGAAATGTTAAAAGCAGGTGGGGATATAGTTTTGGAGTGGTTGGTGTTATTATTTAATAAATGTATGGCAGAGAGCGTGCATAGTTCCATTGTATAAAGACAAAGGGGACAAAAGAGAGTGCAAAAATTATAGGGGAATAAGTCTCTTAAGTTTACCTTGTAGAGTTATTAATGAAAGAATTAAGAGCAAGACGGAAAGTAGGATAGCAGATGAACAAGGAGGGTTTAGGAAAGGTAGGGGGTGTGTAGACCAAGTGTTTGCAGTGAAACATATAGGTGAACCGTATTTAGATAAGGGTAAAGAGGCTTTTGTGGCATTTATGGATTTGGAAAAGGCACATGACAGGGTGGATAGGGGCAATGTGGCAGATGTTGCAGGTGTATGAAATAGGAGGTAGGTTACTAAAAGCAGTGAAGAGTTTTTACGAGGATAGTGAGGCTCAAGCTAGAGTATGTATGAGAGAGGGAGATTACTTCCCGGTAAAAGTAGGCCTTATACAATAATGTGTGATGTCACTATGGTTGTTCAATATATTTATAGATGGCGTTGTAAGATAAGTGAATGCGCGGGTGCTGGCAAGAGGTGGGGGGTTAAAAGATGAAGAATCTAACAAAATGGGAGTTGTCACAGTTGCTCTTTGCTGGTGACACTGTGCTTTTGGGAGATTCTGAAGAGAAGTTGCGGAGGTTGGTGGATGAGTTTGGTAGGGTATGTAAAAGAAGAAAATTAAAAGTGAATACTGGAAAGAGTAAGGTGAGGAGGATAACAAAAAAAGTAGGTGACGAAAGATTGGATATCAGATTGGAGGGAGAGAACATGGAGGAGGTGAATGTATTCAGATATTTAGTAGTGGATGTGTCAGCAGATTGGTCTATGAAAGATGAGTTGATTCATAGAACTCTTAAGAGGAAAAAGGTGAGTGGTGCACTTTGAAGTCTGTGGAGACAAAGAACTTTGTCCACTGGAGGCAGTGGAGATGTCATGTCTGAGATCAATGTGTGGTGTGAATATAATACAGAGAATTCGTAGTTTGAAAATTAGGAGGTGCGAGATTACCAAAACTATTATCCACAGAACTGAGGAGGGGTTGTTGAGGTGATTTGGACATGTAGAGAGGATGGAACAAAATAGAACGACTTCGACAGTGTATAAATCTGTAGTGGAGGGATGGTGGGATAGGGGTCGGTCTAGGATAGGTTGGAGGGAGGGGGTAAAGGTTTTGTGTGCGAGGGGCTTTGACTTCCAGCAAGCATGCGTGAGCGTATTTGATAGGAGTGAACAGAGACAAATGGTTTTTAATACTTCACGTGCTGTTGGAGTGTGAGCAAGGTAACATTTATGAAGGGATTCAGGGAAACTGGCAGGCCCGACTTGAGTCCTGGAGATGGTAAGCACAGTGCCTGCACTGAAGGAGAGGGTGTTAATGTTGCAGTTCTTAAACTGTAATGTAAGCATGACTCTGGCAAGACAGTGATGGAGTGAATATATATATATATATATATATATATATATATATATATATATATATATATATATATATATATATATATATATAGGTGAACCGTATTTAGATAAGGGTAAAGAGGCTTTTGTGGCAGTTATGGAATTGGAAAAGTCGCAGCCGTGCGGTGGGACACCCTTGCAGACTCCTCCAGTAGACCAGCTCCTCCCAAAGAGCACAAACAGTCCACTGGGACAAACCGATCATGGAAAAATTGCCAACACAATGCTCACCAACGCTTCAGGATAGGACAAGTCTCGTCTCCTAGCGGTGAAGGCACCACGCTCAGGAGATTTCCCTCTAACTGTTCCCAATTCCTCCCTAGGCACTCGACTCGACCCACAGGCCATTCGGATTGGTGTTGCTCTTCGCCTAGCCGCCCCCGTACTCACCAAACATAAGTGTATTTGCGGCAGGGCGACGGCTGATCAATTCGGACTTCATGGTCCTGTGTGTCACAAATCAGAAGGGAAGTATACTAGACATGAGGAGGTCAATGACATCATAAAGAGAAGCCCAGCTCAACGGGAACCCCAAGTGCAGAGGTCTGATGGAAGTCAAAAGTGTCCTGATGGAGCCACTATGCTACCCTGGAAGGATGGTAAGCAGATTGCTTGGGACTACACCTGTGCTGCCACAATGGCAGACACCTACTTGCCATACTCCGTAGCCGAAGGGGGTGGAGCTGCCAGCCACAGGGAGACCCAGAATCCCAATAGGGTCGGAGACCCTTGGAACATGGCGCAAGTGTGCTCTGAAGTTTCTCAAAGAGCTGGGTGAAAAACTCATCATAGAAACCAAGGACCACAGGGCTACCAGCTTCCTCTTTCAGAGACTCAGTGTTGCGATCCAGAGGGAAAATGCCTGCAGCATTCTGGGCATGCGGCCCACTGCAGGGGAGCTGGACGAAGTATTTGACATGTAGCTCTTGAGTTGCTATCTATGTTGTTTTACTCCGTATTGTATTCTTGTCAATGTATTTTGTCAATGTATTTTGTCTTGAAATAAAGTTTATACACAATGAAAAGATGGGGTGGTAGGGGAAGTGGAATATTCAAATGGCTTCAGAAAGAAATCTAAATATTCTTCCTTGAAGCCTTTTTATCCAGTTCTCGAGGCTATGGGTCCCAAATTTCACCAGAGGTGGACCATCCATTATATATATATATATATATATATATATATATATATATATATATATATATATATATATATATATATATATATATATATATATTATTCGTGCCGATTAGGTAAAACTTGCGATTTTGGCTTAAATAGCAACGCTCACCTTGCCATATAAGACAAGTGAAAATTTGTGTATGCAATAATTTCGCCAAAATCATTCTGAACATAACGAAAAAATATATTTCATTGTGTTTGTTTATTATTAAATTAATGTTAACGTATCTAAAATATATTTAGTAGGGTTAGGCTAAATTAAATTGCGCTTGTTGTAATAAGGTTAGGTAGGTTTTCAAAGTTTCTCTTGGTACAAAATTATAAATTCTTACATTAACATAAATGAAAAAATATATCTTTAAACGTATAAGAGAAAATTTTAGAAAGGACTTAATTTAAGATGAGTTCTTGCTAATTGGCCAGTTTTACCTAATCGGCACGACATATATATATATATATATATATATATATATATATATATATATATATATATATATATATATATATATATATATATATATATATATATATTCTTCTTTCAACGCACCGGCAGTATCCCACCGAGGCAGGGTGGCCCAAAAGAAAAAACAACAGCTTCTCCTTTTAAATTTAGTATTATATACAGGAGAAGGGGTTACTAGCCCCTTGCTCCCGGCATTTTAGTCGTCTCTTACGACACGCATGGCTAACGGAGGAAGAATTCTGTTCCACTTCCCCATGGAGATAAGAGGAAATAAACCAGAACAAGAACTAGGAAGAAAATAGAAGAAAACCCAGAGGGTGTGTATATATATGCTTGTACATGTATGTGTAGTGTGACCTAAGTGTACGTAGAAGTAGCAAGACGTACCTGAAATATTGAATGTTTATGAGACAGAAAAAAAGACACCAGCAATCCTACCATCATGTAAAACAATTACAGGTTTTCGCTTTACACTCACTTGGCAAGACGGTAATACCTCCCTGGAGGTTGCTGTCTACCAACCTACTACCTAGGATTTATAAATATATATATATATATATATATATATATATATATATATATATATATATATATATATATATATATATATATATGTGTGTCGTGCCGATTAGGTAAAACTTGCGATTTTGGCTTAAATAGCAACGCTCTTCTTGCCATATAAGACAAGCGAAATTTTGTGTATGCAATAATTTCGCAAAAATCATTCTGAACCTAACGAAAAAATTATATTTCATTGTGTTTATTATTAAATTAATGTTAACGTATCTAAAATATATTTAGTTGGGTTAGGCTAAATTAAATTGCGCTTGTTGTAATAAGGTTAGGTAGATTTTCAAAGTTTCTTTTGGTACAAAATTATTAATTTTACATTAACATAAATGAAAAAATATGTCTTTAAACGTATAAGAGAAAATTTTAGAGAGGACTTAATTTTAGATGAGTTCTTGCTAATTGACCAGTTTTACCTAATCGGCACGACATATATATATATATATATATATATATATATATATATATATATATATATATATATATATATATATACATCGTGTGTGTGTGTGTGTGTGTGTGTGTGTATGTGTGGGCGTGTGCGCGTGTGTGTGTGTATCTTAGTTGTAGACAAAGACAGGAGACTAATTGGTCTACATATTAGTCTGAGATCCTCGTCGTCATTGAGGAGAATGACGAGATAAGTTTACTTAGCGGCGGGTGAGTATTATGAGGTAGTTGACAGTCCTGGGGGACGAGAGGCTGGGCTTGAGCATCAAGTTGCTAATGTGTTCTCCCTTAAATTAGACACTGTTATTTTTCTAAATTAATATAAATTTTGTTAAGCGTTAAAAGATGCAAGTCTTGTTATAGTTATGGGGAAGCGTAAAACCGTAGGGGTCATACAGAGCTTGGGGAAATGGGAGGCAACCAAGTTCGATCTAAGGAAGAGGGGAATGGACCAATTTGCTAGATGGGAGTTCCATAATAATAACTGGTTGAAGTTGTTCTTTCGTAATACTGACTTTAGGTGCTTGATCTGTACCTGCTGCTTACAACGTCTTACTGTAGAACGGATCTTCCATTTTGCGTCCTCTATTGGCGCTTTCCCAGTTTGTTGGGAGATTGCAAGATT
This sequence comes from Cherax destructor, assembly GCA_009830355.1. Classification (NCBI taxonomy): domain Eukaryota; kingdom Metazoa; phylum Arthropoda; class Malacostraca; order Decapoda; family Parastacidae; genus Cherax; species Cherax destructor. Next base: position 859 of record WNWK01047289.1, on the reverse strand, counting down.
TCACAGGCTGGAAGATAAAAGGGCATTCCTGTTCTTAACTGATTGCTTGTGTTCAATTATCCTGACTGTAAGACCACAATCAGTAACATCCACAAAAACAAACTCACAGTTGTTGAACAGAATTTATTTATTCACTAATCATGCATATAATAAACACAGATATACACCTTTTATTGTATACAGACATACACCTGTTGGTCTATATACAACTCTTATATATATATATATATATATATATATATATATATATATATATATATATATATATATATATATATAATATATATATATATATATATATATATATATATATATATATATATATATATATATATATATAATATATATATATATATATATATATATATATATATATATAATATATATATATATATATATATATATATATATATATATATATATATATATATATATATATATATATATGTATATATGTATATATGTATATATATATATATATATATATATGTATATATATATATATATATATGTATGTATTTATATATATATATGTATGTATATATATATATATATATATATATATATATATATGTATGTATATATATATATATATATATATATATATATATAAGAAACCTGAAACTGTTTTACATGATGGTAGGATTGCTGGTGTCTTTTTCTGTCTCATAAACATGCAAGATTTCAGGTACGTCTTGCTACTTCTACTTATACTTAGGTCACACTACGCAAACATGTACACGTTTATTGTATAACACTCATCTGAGTTTTCTTTGATTTTATCTTAATAGTTCTTGTTCTTATTGCTTTTCCTTTCATTCCATGGGAAGTGGAATAAGAATCTCCTCCGTAAGCCATG
>WNWK01047288.1:0-13987 GCA_009830355.1 Cherax destructor | reverse complement strand
AAAATACATGAAACATTAAAAACCCCGAAAAAGGGCTAAAATGTATTTTATTGCATATTTCGACGTTTTAGGGGGTTTGAGTGCTTCTCTGGCAAAACTCATTTTCAGCTAAAATATTTGGGTTTTTCAAATTTTTAAAATAAATTTCTACTGAATTGAAATTTATGGGAAAATAAGAAAAATTTTATGATTTTCTTTTAGGAAGCTTACTCATAGGTATTTTTTACCCTAAAAAATTTTTTTCAAAAAATCCGTGAAAATCCAAATCGTAAAAAAAATGCAATAAAATATCGTTTTTTTCATTTTTAATATTTATTAATTATTTTTTTTTTAAAAATCCCATTAAAAATCAAAAGAAATCAATTTTTTAAAAAAGAATATTTCATATTATTTTCGAAAAATACATGAAACTTTAAAAAAGCTCAGAAAAATGTGCAAAAATCGTATTTTATTGTTTTCATTTTTAGAGCGTTTAGTTTTTTTCGGGAAAATAATTTTTAGCTAAAAATTAGATTTTCACATTTTTAAATAAATTTCTACTGCAATTGAAATTTTGGGAAAAGTAAGCAAAATTTTAGATTTTCTTTTAGGAAGCTTACTCATGGTATATTTTATCTAAAAAATATTTTTAGAAAACCCAAAAAAATTGAATTGTAAAAAAATGCAATAAAATAACGTTTTATAGCATTTTGAATATTTATATATTATTTAATTTTTTAAAACCCCATTAAATATCTAAAAAATTCAATATTTTATAAAATATTTCTAATTTCAAAAAATCATGAAACAAAAAAAATCTCAAAAAAATGTGCTAAAATCATTTTTTTGCATATTTCGACGTTTGACTTTTGGGCTTTTCGGGAAAACCATTTTCAGCTAAAATACTTAGATTTTCACACTTTTAAATAAATTTCTACCAAAATTTAGGGGAAAATAAGCAAAATTTTAATTTTCTTTTGGGAAAACTTACTCATAGGTATTTTTTTATCTAAAAAATATTTTTTACAAAATCCTTAAAATTGTTAAATCTTTAAAAAAAATGCAATAAAATCAAGTTTATAGCATTTTTAATATCTTTAATTATTTACATATTTTTAAAAATCCTTTAAAAAATCTATAAAAATCAATTTTTTTATAGAATTTTCTTTATTTTCGAAAATACATGAAACATTAAAAATCTCAGAAAAATTTAAAATCGTATATTGCATATTTCGACCTTTTAGGGGGTTTGAGTGCTTTTCGGGCAAAACTCTTTTTTCAGCAAAAATACTTGATTTTCCCTTTTAAATAAATTTCTACTGAAATTGAAATTTATGGGAAAAGAAAAATTTTATGATTTTCTTTTAGGAAGCTTACTCATAGGTATATTTTATCAAAAAAATAGTTTGTCAGAAAATCCTTGAAAATCCTTGAATTGTAAAAAAATGCAATAAAATAACGTTTATAGCATTTTTAATTTATAAATTATTTACATTTTTTAAAAAATCCCTTTAAAAAATCTATAAAAATCAATATTTTTATTGAATATTTCTATTATTTTAAAAATCATGAAACTTTAAAAAGTTTAAGAATATTTCATATTATTTTCGAAAAATACATGAAACATTAAAAAGCTCAGAAAAATGTGCTAAAATCTATTTTTTTGCATATTTCGATGTTTAGAACGGTTTGAGTGCTTTTCTGGCAAAACTCATTTTTAGCTAAAATACTTGATTTTCACACTTTTAAATTGAATTTCTACTGCAATTAAATTAATGGGAAAAGTAAGCAAATTTTATGATTTTCTTTTAGGAAGCTTATCATAGTATATTTTATCTAAAAATAGTTTTCAGAAAATCCTGAAAATGCCTTGAATCGTCAAAAAATGCAATAAAATATCGTTTTATAGCATTTTTAATATTTATTAATTATTTACATATTTTTAAAATCCCATTAAAAATCTATATAAATCAATATTTTTATAGAATATTTCATATTATTTTCGAAAAATACATGAAACATTAAAAGCTCAGAAAAATGTGCTAAATCGTATTTTATTGCATATTTCGACGTTTTAGACGGTTTGAGTGCTTTTCTACAAACTCATTTTTCAGCTAAAATACTTAGATTTTCAAACTTTTAAATAGAATTTCTACTGCAATTGAAATTTATGGGAAAAGTAAGCAAAATTTAATGATTTTGTTTTAGGAAGCTTACTCATAGATATATTTTATCTAAAAAAATAGTTTTTCAGAAAATCCTTGAAAATGCCTTGAATCGTCAAAAATGCAATAAATAACGTTTTATAGCATTTTTGAATATATATTAATTATTTACATATTTTTAAAAAATCCATTAAAAATCTATAAAAATCAATATTTTTATAGAATATTTCATATTATTTTCGAAAAATACATGAAACATTAAAAAGCTCAGAAAAATGTGCTAAAATCGTATTTTATTTCATATTTCGACGTTTTAGAGCAGTTTGAGTGCTTTTCTGGCAAAACTCATTTTAGCTAAAATACTTAGATTTTCACACTTTTAAATAGAATTTCTACTGCAATTGAAATTTATGGGAAAAGTAAGCAAAATTTTATGATTTTCTTTTAGGAAGCTTACTCATAGGTATATTTTATCTAAAAAAATAGTTTTCAGAAAATCCTTGAAAATGCCTTAAATCGTCAAAAAATGCAATAAAATAACGTTTTATAGCATTTTTGAATATTTATTAATTATTTACATATTTTTAAAAATCCATTTAAAAATCTATAAAAATCAATATTAATTTAGAATATTTCATATTATTTTCGAAAAATACATGAAACATTAAAAACTCAGACTTGAAAATGCTTAAATCGTCAAAATGCAATAAAATAAGTTTTATAGCATTTTGAATATTATAATTATTTACATATTTTAAAAATCCATTAAAAATCTATAAAAATCAATATTTTATAGAATATTTCATATTATTTTCGAAAATACATGAAACATTAAAAAGCTCAGAAAATGTGCTAAAATCGATTTTATGCATATTTCGACGTTTTAGAGCGGTTTGAGTGCTTTTCTGGCAAAACTCATTTTCAGCTAAAATACTTAGATTTTCACACTTTTAAATAAATTTCTACTGCAATTGAAATTTATGGGAAAAGTAAGCAAAATTTTATGATTTCTTTAGGAAGCTTACTCATGGTATTTTTATCTAAAAATAGTTTTCAGAAAATCCTGAAAATGCCTTAAATCGTCAAAAATGCAATAAAATAAGTTTTATAGCATTTTAATATTATAATTATTTACATATTTTAAAAATCCATTAAAAATCTAAAAATCAAATTTTATAGAATATTTCATATTATTTTGAAAATACATGAAACATTAAAAACTCAGAAAAATTGCTAAAATCGTATTTTATTGCATATTTCGACGTTTTAGAGCGGTTTGAGTGCTTTTCTGGCAAAACTCATTTTTATAAAATACTTAGATTTTCACACTTTTAAATAGAATTTCTACTGCAATTGAAATTTATGGGAAAAGTAAGCAAATTTTATGATTTTCTTTTAGGAAGCTTACTCATAGGTATATTTTATCTAAAAATAGTTTTCAGAAAATCCTTGAAAATGCCTTAATCGTCAAAAAATGCAATAAAATAAGTTTATAGCATTTTAATATTTATAATTATTTACATATTTTTAAAAATCCCATTAAAAATCTATAAAAATCAATATTATTATAGAATATTTCATATTATTTTCGAAAATACATGAAACATTAAAACTCAGAAAAATGTGCTAAAATCGTATTTTATTGCATATTTCGACGTTTTAGAGCGGTTTGAGTGCTTTTCTGGCAAAACTCATTTTAGCTAAAATACTTAGATTTTCACACTTTAAATAAATTTCTACTGCAATTGAAATTTATGGGAAAAGTAAGCAAAATTTTATGATTTTCTTTTAGGAAGCTTACTCATAGGTATATTTTATCTAAAAATATTTTTCAGAAAATCCTTGAAAATGCCTTGAATCGTCAAAAATGCAATAAAATAACGTTTTATAGCATTTTTGAATATTTATTAATTATTTACATATTTTTAAAAATCCATTAAAAATCTATAAAATCAATATTTTTATAGAATATTTCATATTATTTTCGAAAAATACATGAAACATTAAAAGCTCAGAAAAATGTGCTAAAATCGATTTTATTGCATATTTCGACGTTTTAGAGCGGTTTGAGTGCTTTTCTGGCAAAACTCATTTTCAGCTAAAATACTTAGATTTTCACACTTTTAAATAGAATTTCTACTGCAATTGAAATTTATGGGAAAAGTAAGCAAAATTTTATGATTTTTTTAGGAAGCTTACTCATAGGTATATTTTATCTAAAAAATAGTTTTCACAAAATCCTAAAATGCCTTAAATCGTCAAAAATGCAATAAAATAAGTTTTATACATTTTAATATTTATTAATTATTTACATATTTTTAAAAAATCCATTAAAAATCTATAAAAATCAATATTTTTAAGAATATTTCATATTATTTTCGAAAATACATGAAACATTAAAAAGCTCAGAAAAATGTGCTAAAATCTATTTTATTGCATATTTCGACGTTTTAGACAGTTTGAGTGCTTTTCTGCAAAACTCATTTTCAGCTAAAATCTTAGATTTTCACACTTTTAAATGAATTTCTACTGCAATTGAAATTATGGGAAAAGTAAGCAAAATTTTATGATTTTCTTTTAGGAAGCTTACTCATAGGTATATTTTATCTAAAAAAATAGTTTTCAGAAAATCCTGAAAATGCCTTGAATCGTCAAAAATGCAATAAAATACGTTTTATAGCATTTTTAATATTTAAAAATTATTTACATATTTTTAAAAAATCCCATTAAAAATCTATAAAATCAATATTGTTATAGAACATTTTATATTATTTTTCAAAATACATGAAACATTAAAAAGCTCAGAAAAATGTGCTAAAATCGTATTTTATTGCATATTTCGACGTTTTAGAGTGGTTTGAGTGATTTTTCAGCTAAAATACTTAGATTTTCACACTTTTAAATAGAATTTCTACTGCAATTGAAATTTATGGGAAAAGTAAGCAAAATTTTATGATTTTCTTTTGAGAAGCTTACTCATAGGTATATTTTATCTAAAAATAGTTTTCAGAAAATCCTGAAAATGCCTTAATCGTCAAAAATGCAATAAAAATCAGTTTTATAGCATTTTTGAATATTATAATTATTTACATATTTTTAAAAATCCCATTAAAAATCTAAAAAATCAATATTTTTATAGAATATTTCATATTATTTTCGAAAAATACATGAAACATTAAAAAGCTCAGAAAAATGTGCTAAAATCGTATTTTATTGCATATTTCGACGTTTTAGAGCGGTTTGAGTGCTTTTCTGGCAAAACTCATTTTTCAGCTAAAATACTTAGATTTTCACACTTTTAAATAGAATTTCTACTGCAATTGAAATTTATGGGAAAAGTAAGCAAAATTTATGATTTTCTTTTAGGAAGCTTACTCATAGGTATATTTTATCTAAAAAATAGTTTTTCAGAAAATCCTTGAAAATGCCTTAAATCGTCAAAAAATGCAATAAAATCAAGTTTTATAGCATTTTTAATATATATTAATTATTTACATATTTTTAAAAATCCCATTAAAAATCTATAAAAATCAATATTTTTATAGAATATTTCATATTATTTTCGAAAATTACATGAAACATTAAAAAGCTCAGAAAAATGTGCTAAAATCGTATTTTATTGCATATTTCGACGTTTTAGAGCGGTTTGAGTGCTTTTCTGGCAAAACTCATTTTCAGCTAAAATACTTGATTTTCACACTTTTAAATAGAATTTCTACTGCAATTGAAATTTATGGGAAAAGTAAGCAAAATTTATGATTTTCTTTTAGGAAGCTTACTCATAGGTATATTTTATCTAAAAAATAGTTTTTCAGAAAATCCTGAAAATGCCTTAATCGTCAAAAAATGCAATAAAATACGTTTTATAGCATTTTTAATATTTATTAATTATTTACATATTTTTAAAAATCCATTAAAAATCTATAAAATCAATATTTTTATAGAATATTTCATATTATTTTCGAAAAATACATGAAACATTAAAAATCTCAGAAAAATGTGCTAAAATCGTATTTTATTGCATATTTCGACGTTTTAGAGCGGTTTGAGTGCTTTTCTGCTGGCAAAACTCATTTTTAGCTAAAATACTTAGATTTAACTTTAATTTCTCTGGGAAAAGAAATTATGATTTAAGCACATAGGTATATTTATCAAAATATTTTCAGAAAACCTGAAAATATGTCAAATGCAATAAAATCGTTTTATTTTAATATTAAATTATTTACATTTTTAAAATCCATAAAATCTATAAAATCAAATTTTTATGAATATTTCAATTATTCGAAAATACATGAACTTAAAAGTCAGAAAATTGCTAAATGTATTTTATTCATATTTCGACGTTTTAGACGGTTTGAGTGTTTTCTGCAAAACTCATTTTCACAAAATACTTAGATTTTCACACTTTAAATAAATTTCTGCAATTGAAATTTAGGAAAAGTAAGCAAATTTATGATTTTCTTTTGGAAGCTACTCAAGGTATATTTTATCTAAAATAGTTTTAAATCCTTAAAATGCCTAATGTCAAAATGCAATAAAATAAGTTTATAGATTTTATTTATAAATTATTTACATATTTTTAAAAATCCATTAAAAATCTATAAAAATCAATATTTTTAAGAATATTTCATATTATTTTCGAAAAATACATGAAAATTAAAAGCTCAGAAAAATGTGCTAAAATCGTATTTTATTGCATATTTCGACGTTTTAGAGCGGTTTGAGTGCTTTTCTGCAAAACTCATTTTAGCTAAAATACTTAGTTTTCACACTTTTAAATAGAATTTCTACGCAATTGAAATTATGGAAAAGTAAGCAAAATTTATGATTTTCTTTTAGAAGCTACTCATAGGTATATTTATCTAAAAATAGTTTAGAAAATCTGAAAATGCCTTAATCGTCAAAAATGCAATAAAATAAGTTTTATAGCATTTTAATATTATAATTATTTACATATTTTTAAAAATCCATTAAAAATCTATAAAAATCAATATTTTTATAGAATATTTCATATTATTTTCGAAAATACATGAAACATTAAAAGCTCAGAAAAATTGCTAAAATCGTATTTTATTGCATATTTCGACGTTTTAGAGCGGTTTGAGTGCTTTTCTGGCAAAACTCATTTTAGCAAAATACTTAGATTTTCACACTTTTAAATAGAATTTCTACTGCAATTGAAATTTATGGGAAAAGTAAGCAAAATTTTATGATTTTCTTTTAGAGCTTATCATAGGTATATTTTATCTAAAAATAGTTTCAAAAATCCTTGAAAATGCCTTAATCGTAAAAATGCAATAAAATCGTTTTATAGCATTTTTAATATTTATAATTATTTACATATTTTAAAATCCATTAAAAATCATAAAATCAATATTTTTATAGAATATTTCATATTATTTTCGAAAAAACATGAAACATTAAAAGCTCAGAAAATGTGCTAAAATCGATTTTATTGCATATTTCGACGTTTTAAGCGGTTTGATGCTTTCTGCAAAACTCATTTTAGCTAAAATACTTGTTTTACACTTTTAAATGAATTTCTACTGCAATTGAATTTATGGGAAAGTACAAAATTTTATGATTTTTTTTAGAGCTTACTCATAGTATATTTTATCTAAAAAAATAGTTTTTAGAAAATCCTTGAAAATTAATCGTCAAATGCAATAAAATCAAGTTTATAGCATTTTATTATATATTAATTATTACATATTTTAAAAATCCATTAAAATCTATAAAATCAAATTTTATAGAATATTTCAATTTTTCGAAAATACATGAAACATTAAAAGCTCAGAAATTTGCTAAAATCGTATTTTATTCATATTCGACGTTTAGAGCGGTTTGAGTGTTTTCTGGCAAAACTCATTTTACCAAAATACTTAGATTTTCACACTTTTAAATAGAATTTCACTCAATTGAATTATGGGAAAATAAAAATTTATGATTTTCTTTTAGGAACTTACTCATGGTATATTTTATCTAAAATAGTTTCAAACTGAAAATGCCTTAATCTAAAATGAAAAATAAGTTTATAGCATTTTAATATTATTAATTATTTACATATTTTAAAATCCATTAAAAATCTATAAAAATCAATATTTTTATAGAATATTTCATATTATTTTCGAAAAAACATGAAACATTAAAAAGCTCAGAAAAATTTGCTAAAATCGTATTTTATTTCATATTTCGACGTTTTAGAGCGGTTTGATGCTTTTCTGACACAGCTCGATTTTTAGCTAAAATACTTAGATTTTCACACTTTTAAATAAAATTTCTATTGCAATTGAAATTTATGGGAAAAGTAAGCAAAATTTTATGATTTTGTTTTAGGAAGCTTACTCATAGATATATTTTATCTAAAAAAATAGTTGTTCAGAAAATCCTTGAAAATGCCTTGAATCGTCAAAAAATGCAATAAAATATCGTTTTATAGCATTTTTGAATTTTTTTTAATTATTTACATATTTTTAAAAAATCCTATTAAAAATCAATAAAAATCAATATTTTTATAGAATATTTCATATTATTTTCGAAAAATACATGAAACATTAAAAAGCTCGGAAAAATGTGCTAAAATCGTATTTTATTGCATATTTCGACGTTTTAGAGCGGTTTGAGTGCTTCTCTGGCAAAACTCATTTTTCAGCTAAAATACTTGTTTTTTTTACACTTTTAAATAGAATTTCTACTGCAATTGAAATTTATGGGAAAAGTAAGCAAAATTTTATGATTTTCTTTTAGGAAGCTTACTCATAGGTATATTTTATCTAAAAAATAGTTTTCAGAAAATCCTTGAAAATGCCTTAAATCGTCAAAAAATGCAATAAAATCAAGTTTTATAGCATTTTTTAATATATATTAATTATTTACATATTTTTAAAAAATCCTATTAAAAATCTATAAAAATCAACATTTTTATAGAATATTTCATATTATTTTCGAAATATACATGAAACATTAAAAAGCTCAGAAAAATTTGCTAAAATCGTATTTTATTTCATATTTCGACGTTTTAGAGCGGTTTGAGTGCTTTTCTGGCAAAACTCATTTTTCAGCCAAAATACTTAGATTTTCACACTTTTAAATAGAATTTCTACTGCAATTGAAATTTATGGGAAAAGTAAGCCAAATTTTATGATTTTCTTTTAGGAAGCTTACTCATAGGTATATTTTATCTAAAAAATAGTTTTTCAGAAAATCCTTGAAAATGCCTTAAATCGTCAAAAAATGCAATAAAATAAGTTTTATAGCATTTTTGAATATTTATAATTATTTACATATTTTTAAAAATCCTATTAAAAATCTATAAAAATCAATATTTTTATAGAATATTTCATATTATTTTCGAAAAATACATGAAACATTAAAAAGCTCAGAAAAATGTGCTAAAATCGTATTTTATTGCATATTTCGACGTTTTAAACCGGTTTGAGTGCTTTTCTGGCAAAACTCATTTTTCAGCTAAAATACTTAGATTTTCACACTTTTAAATAGAATTTCTACTGCAATTGAAATTTATGGGAAAAGTAAGCAAAATTTTATGATTTTCTTTTAGGAAGCATACTCATAGGTATATTTTATCTAAAAAAATAGTTTTTCAGAAAATCCTTGAAAATGCCTTAAATCGTCAAAAAATGCAATAAAATATCGTTTTATAGCATTTTTGAATATTTATTAATTATTTACATATTTTTAAAAATCCATTAAAAATCAAAAAATCAATATTTTTAAAGAATATTTCATATTTTTTCAAAAAATACATGAAACATTAAAAGCTCAAAAAATGTGCTAAAATCGTATTTTATTGCATATTTCGAGTTTTAGAGCGGTTTGAGTGTTTTCTAGAAAACTCATTTTTAGCTAAAATACTTAGATTTTCAAACTTTTAAATTAATTTCTACTCAATTGAAATTATGGGAAAAGTAAGCAAAATTTTATGATTTTTTTTAGGAAGCTTATTCATATATATTTTATCTAAAAAAAATTTTTTTAGAAAATCCTGAAAATGCCTTAAATCGTCAAAAAATGCAATAAAATAAGTTTTATAGCATTTTTAATATTATTAATTATTTACATATTTTTAAAAAATCATTAAAAATCTATAAAATCAATATTTTTATAGAATATTTCATATTATTTTCGAAAAATACATGAAACATTAAAAAGTCGAAAATGTGCTAAAATCGTATTTTATTGCATATTTCGACGTTTTAGAGCGGTTTGAGTGTTTTCTGCAAAACTCATTTTTCAGCTAAAATACTTAGATTTTCACACTTTTAAATAAATTTCTACTGCAATTGAAATTTATGGGAAAAGTAAGCAAAATTTAATGATTTTCTTTTAGGAAGCTTACTCATAGGTATATTTTATCTAAAAAATAGTTTTTCAAAAATCCTTGAAATGCCTTAATCGTCAAAAAATGCAATAAAATCAAGTTTTATAGAATTTTTGAATATTATAAATTATTTACATATTTTTAAAAAATCCCATTAAAAATCTATAAAAATCAATATTTTTAGAATATTTCATATTATTTTCGAAAATACATGAAAATTAAAAAGCTCAGGAAAAATTTGCTAAATCATTTATTCATATTTCGACGTTTTAGAGCGGTTTGAGTGCTTTCTGGCAAAACTCATTTTACCAAATACTTGATTTTCACACTTTTAAATAAATTTCTGCAATTAAATTTATGGGAAAAGTAAGCAAAATTTTATGATTTTCTTTAGAAGCTTACTCATAGGTATATTTTATCTAAAAAATAGTTTTTAGAAAATCCTTGAAAATGCCTTAAATCGTCAAAAATGCAATAAAATAAGTTTTATAGCATTTTTGAATATTTATAAATTATTTACATATTTTTAAAAAATCCCTATTAAAAATCTATAAAAATCAATATTTTTTAGAATATTTCATATTATTTTCGAAAAATACATGAAACATTAAAAAGCTCAGAAAAATGTGCTAAAATCGCTATTTTATTGCATATTTCGAGTTTTAGAGCGGTTTGATGCTTTTCTGACAAAACTCATTTTTTAGCTAAAATACTTAGATTTTCACACTTTTAAATAGAATTTCTACTGCAATTGAAATTTATGGGAAAAGTAAGCAAAATTTTATGATTTTCTTTTAGGAAGCTTACTCATAGGTATATTTTATCTAAAAAATGTTTTCAGAAAATCCGTGAAAATGCCTTGAATCGTCAAAAAATGCAATAAAATATCGTTTTATAGCATTTTTGAATATTTATTAATTATTTACATATTTTTAAAAAATCCCATTAAAAATCTATAAAAATCAATATTTTTTATAGAATATTTCATATTATTTTCGAAAAATACATGAAACATTAAAAAGCTCAGAAAAATGTGCTCAAATTGTATTTTATTGCATATTTCGACGTTTTAGAGCGGTTTGAGTGTTTTCTGACAAAACTCATTTTTCAGCTAAAATACTTAGATTTTCACACTTTTAAATAGAATTTCTACTGCAATTGAAATTTATGGGAAAAGTAAGCAAAATTTAATGATTTACTTTTAGGAAGCTTACTCATAGGTATATTTTATCTAAACAAATAGTTTTTTCAGAAAATCCGTGAAAATGCCTTGAATCGTCAAAAAATGCAATAATATAACGTTTTATAGAATTTTTGAATATATATATAAATTATTTACATATTTTTAAAAAATCCCATTAAAAATCTATAAAAATCAATATTTTTATAGAATATTTCATATTATTTTCGAAAAATACATGAAACATTAAAAAGCTCAGGAAAATTTGCTAAAATCGTATTTTATTTCATATTTCGACGTTTTAGAGCGGTTTGAGTGCTTTTCTGGCAAAACTCATTTTTTATCCAAAATACTTAGATTTTCACACTTTTAAATAGAATTTCTACTGCAATTGAAATTTATGGGAAAAGTAAGCAAAATTTTATGATTTTCTTTTAGGAAGCTTACTCATAGGTATATTTTATCTAAAAAAATAGTTTTTAGAAAATCCTTGAAAATGCCTTAATCGTCAAAAAATGCAATAAAATAACGTTTTATAGCATTTTTGAATATTTATAAATTATTTACATATTTTTAAAAAATCCATTAAAAATCTATAAAAATCAATATTAATTTAGAATATTTCATATTATTTTCGAAAAATACATGAAACATTAAAAATCTCAGAAAAATGTGTAAAATCGTATTTTTCATATTTCGACGTTTTAGAGCGGTTTGAGTGCTTTTCTGGCAAAACTCTTTTTTTCACCAAAATACTTGGATTTTCACACTTTTAAATAGAATTTTACTGCAATTGAAATTTAAAAAAATTTTTAATGGGAAAAGAAAAAAAAAATTTTATGTTTTTTTTTTGGAAAAGTTTATTCGGGGGTATATTTTATCAAAAAAAAATGTTTTTCAAAAATCCAAATGCCAAAAATTTTTAAAAAAATGAAAAAAAATTTTAAAAATTTTTTAAAGCTTTTTTTAATATTTTTTTAATATTTACTTTTTTTTAAAAAAAAATCCCATTAAAAATCTATAAAAATCAATTTTTTTATAAAATTTTTTCCCCATATTATTTTCAAAAAAACATAAAATTTTTAAAAAAAGCTAAAAAAAATTTGAAAAATTTTGATTTTTTTCATATTTCGTTTTTTTAAAAATTTTTTGATTTTTTTCTTAAAAAAATTTTTTTTTTAGCTAAAATACTTAGATTTTCACATTTTTAAAAAAAATTTCAATTGAAAATTGAAATTTATGGGAAAAAAAAGAAAATTTTTTAATTTTTTTTTAAAAGTTTACTCATAGGTATATTTTATCTAAAAAAAAATTTTTAGAAAATCCTTGAAAATGCCTTGAACCGTCAAAATGCAATAAAATATCGTTTTATTTTTTTTTTGGGTTTTTTAAAAATTATTTACATTTTTTTAAAAACCCCCTTTTTTAAAATCAAAAAAAATCAATTTTTTTATAGAATATTTCATATTTTTTTAAAAAAAATACATAAAAAAAAAAAGCTAAAAAAAATGTGTTAAAATCGTATTTTATTGCATATTTCACTTTTTAAACCCCGGTTTGAGGTTTTGGGGGCAAAATTTTTTTTTTTAAAAAAAAATACTTAGATTTTAAAATTTTTTAAAAAAGAATTTCTACTGCAAAAAAAATTTTTTGGGGGGAAAAGTAAGCAAAATTTTATGATTTTTTTTAGGAATTTTTACTCATAGGTATTTTTTTTTAAAAAAAAATTTTTCAAAAACCCTTAAAATCCTTAAATCAAAAAAAAATGCAATAAAAAAATTTTTTAAAAACATTTTTTAATATTTATTAATTATTTACATTTTTTTAAAAAAATCCCATTAAAAATCTAAAAAAAAAAAATTTTTTTAAAGAATATTTCATATTATTTTCGAAAAATAGGGGGAAATTTTTAAAAAAAGGGGGGGAAAAAATTTAAAAAATCGTATTTTATTTCAAATTTCGACGTTTTGGGGGCGGTTTAATTTTTTTTTTCTGGCAAAATTTTTTTTTTTATAAAATACTTAGTTTTTCACACTTTTAAATAGAATTTCTACTGCAATTAAAATTTTGGGGGGAAAAAATAAGCAAAATTTTATGTTTTTTTTTGGGGGGAAGCTTACTCATAGGTTTTTTTTTATCAAAAAATAGTTTTTAGAAAACCTTAAAAACCCCCTTTTTTAAATCGTCAAAAAAATGCAATAAAAAAATTTTTTTTATAGCATTTTTGAATTTTTAAAAATTTTTTACATTTTTTTTAAAAAATCCCTTTAAAAATCTATAAAAATCAATATTAATTTAGAATATTTCATATTATTTTCAAAA
>WNWK01047287.1:0-13988 GCA_009830355.1 Cherax destructor | reverse complement strand
AAGACCAAGTGTTTAGGGGACTCAGTTTCATCACAGTGAAGTTCTTGCCTCCTAACACCACTCCTTTCCTCCAGCCCATGGACCAGCAGGTCATTTCTAACTTCAAAAACTCTACACAAAAGCAGTTTTCAAAAGTGCTTTCAAGTGACCTGGGACACTCAGTTGACCCCTAAGAGAGTTCTAGAAGAATCACTCATCCTCCATTGCATAGCCTTATAGGTAAGGCTTGGGAGGGAGTGGCTACCAGAGTTTGAACTCTGCTTGGAGAAAATTGTGGCCAGATTGTGTCCAAGAGAGGGATTTTGAAGGGTTTGAGGCTGACCCTAACCCTGCCAACCCTCTGCCTGTTGTGGACTCTATTGTGACATTTGGGAAGTCCATGGGGTTGGAGGTTAGTGGCGAGGATGTGGAAGAGTTGGTGGAGGACCACAGGAAAGAGCTAACCACTGAAGAGCTGCAAGAGCTTCATCTGGAACAGCAACAGACCACAGCTGAGGAACTTGCTTCGAGGAGGAGGAAGATGGAGTGAAGGAGGTGCCTTCTTCATTGATTAAGGACATTTGTGCAAAGTGGAATGATGTGCAAATTTCGTGGAGAAATACCACCCTGACCAAGCTGAAACAAGCCATATCTGCAACATGTTTAGTGACAAAACCTTGTCATTTTCGGTTCCAGACTCCTGGAACGGATTAATCCATGAAAACCAAGGGTCCACTGTATATCATGGCCTTAATATTATGATAATGAAAGATTTGCAAATTAATGAGCTGTTAGAAATGATGTCTGTGATTGTACAATAAATATGAGGAATTATTTTACAGCCTAAATTTTGCATAAGCGAAGTCACTTTGAAGTACATGTATCTTGTCAATATACCACAGATACATGTATATCACACACTTCATTTCCACCTCCAAAACTTTCTATCATGGAATGTTAACTGTTACATGTTAAAATTACAAAGATGTGTACCCATGTTATGACACTTCAAGTGAGTGTGCATAACCTGATATTGCACAAACATTGTCTGATGCATCACTACTCTTTCCTACACTCACAGAATTGAGCAGACTCTAGGAAATACACTACACCAAGGATTTTTCTGATTTACTGAACAATTTTTTCCCTGATGTGGATTCTTTTGTTTGTTGTAATATAATTCGTTTTAAGCAGCTCAGCAATCCTTTTACTTTACGTTCTTCCAATTCTCTCTAAATATTTAATCTATTTGGGAGGTTTCCTAATTGGAATATATTTTATACAGACTTTGTACTCTATTTGTATTCAGCTTCTTCATGCACTAGTATGGGTTAAGGAGCTCAGGATTGCTTCCAGAGATTGTATGATAATTATTTGTTTGCTTTGTCCCAATCAATTCTCCGAATGTTGAAGTAGAATTACAGATCTTTTCTGCAGGCTATTTCTTAGGTTATCCATTTATGGATTTATGCTCATCTCTCCTTCAGTGAGATTCTAATCAGAGATTGTATTTGAGATTTGAGATTGTATCTCTGATTAGTTTCTCAGTGTTTGTGAAGACCAATCTAGTGTATTTTCACTTCTATTACCACTGGTTCTGTTATCTGTTAGTTCAAAGCAAACGTTTTTGCAGAGTTCCAATAACTTTCGATATGTATCTGTTGGGCTAATGTGCTTCCAGATGCTACTTCTGGTATAATGCTATTGTCTATCATCTGCCATTTTATATTTGGAAGGTAGAACTCTCCAAGGAAGATAATATTCAGTGATGGAATTTTCAAGGCTCTAAAACAAAGGAGGTATCTATCTTCCTTGTCTGATCTGTTAATTCTTCTGCCATTGCTGATGGTATTTTAAATGCAGGGTGCATCTTTATTCTTAAGAATTAGAATTACAAGAATCTTGTTGTTCTCAACTTTCATACCTAGTATACATACTTCCTCTATAATTTGATGATGTCAATAGTTTTATATAGTTTAGCGAGTGTCTTACATAGATACCTACCTCCTCCCTGTGACTATTATATTACTTTCATACACTGTATGTTATAATTATGGGCCAATTTCTCACTGTCCAAAACATCCTTTATATAATTTTCTGTGAAAGTTCTATAGTACTGCTTCTGTGAGGAGCCAACTTATATAGTTAACTTTCTTTTATGTATTTTTAAACCTTGAATGTTAGGAAAAAGATAGGAGAGTTTACCATCTGAAAAGTTTGAGGAATTGAGCTTCGTTTGTACCACTGGTACTGTGCTATCTTATATATAGCACTTAGTGTACATATTCCTGTTCCTTTCACAAATGATTGTTATGTGAACTGTAGTAGGTTCAACCTTGTCTGTACAATACTTGACTTCCTCTCTCACGTAACTAAGCTTTTTTTCTTTTGTTTAACCTCTTTCTTCCTGTGGTTTGTTTCTTGCCTAAATATGATTTTGTATGTAGAGGTAAAGGACAGTATGTACTGTAGTAGTGAAGTACAGTATGTACTGTAGTAGTGAAGTACAGTATGTACTGTAGTAGTGAAGACAGTATGTACTGTAGTAGTGAAGTCAGCATGTACTGTAGTAGTGAAGACAGATGTACTGTAGTAGTGAAGACAGTATGTACTGTAGTATGAAGTGACAGTATGTACTGTAGTAGTGAAGGACAGATGTACTGTAGTAGTGAAGGACAGTATGTACTTAGTAGTGAAGTACAGTATGTACTGTAGTAGTGAAGGACAGTATGTACTGTAGTAGTAATGACAGTATTACTGTAGTGAAGTGACAGTATGTACTGTAGTAGTGAAGTACAGCATTACTGTAGTAGTGAAGACAGTATGTATGTAGAGTGAAGTACAGTATGTACTGTAGTAGTGAAGCACAGTATGTACTGTAGTGAAGACAGTATGTACTGTAGTAGTGAAGGACAGTATGCACTGAGTAGTGAAGGACAGTATTACTGTAGTAGTGAAGCACAGCATCACTGTAGTAGTGAAGTACAGTATGTACTGTAGCAGTGAAGCAGTATGTATTGTAGTAGTGAAGACAGTATGCACTGTAGTAATGAGCATGTAATGTAGTGGAAGGACAGATGACTGTAGCAGTGAAGACAGTATGAAACTGGTAGTAGTGAAGCACAGTATGTACTGTAGTAGTGAAGTACATGTATGTAGTAGTGAAGTACAGTATGTACTGTAGAGTGAAGGACAGTATGTACTGTAGTAGTGAAGCACAGATACTGTAGTAGTGAAGGACAGATGTACTGTAGTAGTGAAGGACAGATGTACTGTAGTAGTGAAGTACAGATGTATGTAGTAGTGAAGGCTGACAGTATGTACTGATAGGAAAGCAGTATGTATGCCAGAAAAATTAAGCTGAACAGTATGACTGTAGTAGTGAAGGACAGTATGTACTGTAGTAGTGAAGACAGTATGTACTGTAGTAGTGAAGACAGTATGTATCTGTAGTAGTGAAGCACAGTATGTACTGTGTAGTGAAGGACAGTATGTACTGTAGTAGTGAAGTACAGTATTACTTAGTAGAAGACAGTATGTACTGTAGTAGGGAAGTACAGTATGTACTGTATAGTGAAGGCAATATGTAGTAGTGAAGGGACATATACTGTAGTAGTGAAGTACAGTATGTACTGATAGTGAAGTACAGCATGTATGTAGTGAAGACACATGTATGTACAGTGATACAATGTACCTAGTAGTGAAGACAGTATGTACTGTAGTAGTGAAGACAGTATGTACCAGAGTAAGTGAAGTACATGAGAAAGTATGCATGTAGAGTAAGTACAGTATGACTATAGTAGTAAAGGACAGTATGTACTGTAGAGTGAATACAGTATGACTGAGTAGTGAAGGACAGCATATACTGTAGTAGTGAAGCACAATATGTACGAGTAGTGAAGACAGTATGATTAGTAGTGAAGGACAGTATGTACTGTAGAGTGAAGCACAGCATACTGAGCAGTGAAGAAGCATGTACTGTAGTAGTGAAGACAGTACACTGTAGCAGTGAGACAGTATGACTAGTAGTGAAGGACAGCATGTACGTAGCAGGAGCAGCATATACTGTAGTAGTGAATGGATGTATGTACTGTAGTAGTGAAGCAGTATGTACTGTAGAGTTAAGTACAGTATTACTGTAGCAGTGAAACAGTATGTACGACTAACAGTATGTAATGGAAAGACATATACTGTAGTAGTGAAGACAGTATACACTGTAGTAGTGAAGGGCAGTATGTACTGTAGAGTGAAGGGCAGTATGTACTGTAGTAGTGAATACAATATACTTTAGTAGTGAAGTACAATATGTACTGTAGTAGAAGGACAGTATGTACTGTAGTAGTGAAGGACAGTAAGTAGGGGTGAAAAACATTATGTACTGCATAAAGTACATTCTGAAATACTGTTATCACAGGATACATTACCATAAATACACCCACCTTTTTAATAAAATGAACAAAGTGTAGACATGACACAACATGGTCAATACAGCTAAGTGATACAAGCTATGAAGAAAGACTAGAAACATTGAAAATATAACTATTTGCTTACAGAAGGTAAAAATGAGCCATGACAACCATAACTACTCTACATAAAACAAGAACAAATGATAGAATATATAAATATGCCTAGTTTTATGAATCTTATTGTTGCCAGCTGGCCCAGTGGCTTACACACTGGCCTGGAGTTTTACGACACACTCTTCATGGGTTGTAACCCCACCCTTTCTGTGGTTGTTTTTATGATAGAAGATAGCTATGAAAGACATATGGGCAACATTAACAGGGAGAACATGAGGTCAACAGTGAAAATAGTAGCCCTGAGGGGTCACTAGATAATATCTGGGTAACAAGAGTGGTGGATCCAAGAAGAGGCACTACTGTATATATGCAATCATTAGAAATTTAAAAAAATGCCAAACTTTAAAAATTTTAAATGTTCCCTTGACTACAAACACATAATTAAAAATACTGTACAAGATTATCAAGGGATATGAAAAAAATAAAAATTTCCTAACAGCATTAACAAGAGACTAGAGCTATGACCTAAGTAGTAGTGTGAGAGGAAACAGTGCAAGTTCTTCAGAGAGTGGTAGAATAATAGAATAAGTAACAAGAGGTAGAGAGTACAGTACTAAAACTAACCTAAGAAAAATACAGTAGGACTCCTGTATCTGCGAGGGATAGGTTCCAAGGACCTGCCGCAGATACTGAAACTGTGGTTAATAGCAAACCCTACATATAAATCCTATACATACCTATTATAAAGTTTAATTGATAAATTATGCACAATAAGTAGAGAATTATAAATTTTTCACTGGTGGGAAGCACTTCACACCTTCCCATCAGTGAAAAAGTTATAATTGAAGAACTGCCAGCTTCTCTACTTTTGCACTTTGGGGTCATTATTATGAAAAATTAAGAGGTATTTTTGGGTCACAGTAAACCATGGATAACTGAAACAGTGGATACCAAATCAGTGGATATGGGGGTTCTACTGTATAAATTAAATTAATTATCAAAGATAGAGACTGCAAGCTTAGCTCTGCTTCAGTACTTACAAATAGGTAGTTTATCTCACTCATGCTCTCTCTCACACACACACAAAAAAAAAAAAATACTGAAAAAACATCTTTATTTAGACCCACAAGGTCATCACCAACATCATTAGTGAAGGAATAAAATGAAAAAAAATAATTTCATTATGAATATATATTTCATATATTTACTATCATTTATCAATGTACAATTCAATAAAAAGTTTTTATTTTATATTCAAGATAGTAGCAAATGAAGTTATTTTCTAACATACCAATTTTCAAAAAGGGTCAAATGTATTTATTCCTTTAGAATATAAAACTTGATGATTTTGAATGCAACATTTCAAATGGTATTCAATAACAACATACTGTACAAGTATCAAGACATTTTACTTGCCTAAGTCAACACATGGATGCTAAATACAATAAGAATGAGTGACACCTGGAACTCTCTCCAGGTAAACACAAAATACATTAAATGTTCCTTTCAAATTATGTATGTTGTAAATACATTAAATGTTCCTTTCAAATTATGTATGTTGTAAATACATCTGTTAGCACATAAATATTTAACTCCTATATCTGCATGAACAATTAAGGACCTGAGTCTGGCATTGAACAAATATGGCAAATACTTCCTCTGCATTAATAAGCTTTCCTTGGGTGCATCCTGACACTAACACATATAATCACAAGAGAGCTCTGCTCATTTCTCAATACAGTATTTCAAATGTCTAACACACTATTTAATATTACGATTAATTCTTTTGTTATTGCCATTTACAGTACACAAATTTAGAGCTATTGGTTTTATAATCTTAAATAACTAGAAGATAAAGACAATAATTCATCTGAATTCTTTATATGTTATTGTTATATTCCCCATCACTGTAAAAGTAAAACAATAAGAACGTATATAAATGAAAGTACTGCTTTGTAATTTCATTTTTAAAACAACCCTAGCTAATATATAAAGTAATAAGCAAAACTGTCAAAATGTCTATACATGACAATACAGAAGTGGAATAGTGAAAGAAACAATTTCAATTTCTTTCCTGTGTATTACTAAAAATATATTGTGCTTGTTCTTGGTTTTGTTCTGCAGTGTGCTCATCTCGATGTGGTGCTCGAACATGTCGAGCTAAATGGCTACGATCCCCAGTTCGGTAAGAACAACGAGAACACTTGAAAGGCTTTTCTCCAGTATGAGTCCTTAG
The DNA here is from genome assembly GCA_009830355.1 of Cherax destructor. Lineage (NCBI taxonomy): Eukaryota > Metazoa > Arthropoda > Malacostraca > Decapoda > Parastacidae > Cherax > Cherax destructor. The sequence continues at coordinate 7,253 of WNWK01047287.1, read as the reverse complement.
ATGTTTCTGAAGGTCGGCTGCAAAAGTAAAACGTTTGCCACAATGGATGCATCTGTGTTGTGGATTAGATGCTTGACGGTGATAATCTAAGTGCCTTTTGTAACTACGTTCATTCATTAGTATTTTTAAGCATTGTGGACATACCCACTCATTTGCAGCTATTAGATGAGTACTTTGTTGCACTGTTTGCATTAACATTGAACTAGATGAGGCTGGAGCTGTTTCATAATGTATTCCAGACCATGTCCTTTTTAATCGATCAGCTTGAAGTCGATCATCCCCGCATAAAGATATATAGTGCCCTATTTCCCCGATGCCCTGTGAGTTGTGCCGAGTATGGTCGTGAGCCATTCCTGTACCCGCCACAGAGCCATCCTGCAAGGAGATAGACAGGTATCTTATCATTGGGGTATCTTGGCCAATATCATTCTTTTCTATATACTGTACTGTACTTGGCCACTAAAAGCAACTGATAACTTCTGTGTCTTCTGTCCATTAAATATAAAAAATACAGTATTATTGTATTCTGATGTAGTGAATGCCATAAAATGGCGCTCTTTCAGTTTTCCCATAGTACTCAACTGTCCTCAGGTTGTAGCTGCTGGGTGGTGTCGCCGTCGATGCTTCACTAGACTGCTACGGTCAGCAAATCGGTATGTACAATAATGGCATGGGTATGGTCTTTCACCTGTGTGTGTGCGTACATGTTTTTCTAAGTCCTTACGATATGCGAAGGACTTGTGGCAGGTCTGGCAGGCAAACTGAGGGTTGGCAGCACGCCGACAATATTCAAGGTGACTTCTGAACCTTGAACGAGTGTGTAGTAGCCGACCACACAGCGGACAAGGCAGCACTTCAACGCCTTCTACCACATACATTGGGTTCGCGCCTCCCCTAAAGTCCCTTCCTACGTCCAGGCTGCCCCCGGCCTGAAACAGAGGACACGGACTCTTGAAAACTCTATAAGAGGCTGAGAAAAGTCCTTGTAAAACAGCTTTTTGGAATTTTGGTCAATGACTGCAATTGAGTGAAGATGCACATAGTCAGAGTTGTGCCATCACAGACCACTCCATAGATGCAGTTCAGCAGTGAGGGACACACAAAAACAATTATGCTCCATACTATGAGACACCAGAAGAAAATAAAGACTGCCATTCACTACCAAGAGACTTGAGACTAACAACAAAGTAGCAACCTCTTTAATACTAATGTAGATTATTCATACTATGAGATCTTAATGATGATGTGGAAGCGAGTGGCCTGGCCCTGAAGAGGGATTAAGCTGGTGATGTCGACGGACATGCTTCGAGAGACTTGAACGGTCCCCTGTTCGAAAAGGACAAATGGGGCAGACAAAAGGCTTTTCACCAGTATGGGTTCTGAGATGTTTATCATAATCATAGCGAGTAGTGGAGGCCTTACCGCACCAGCAGCAGCGGTATTGTGGGTCTACACCAGAAACGGCAGGAAAGCCCACACGGTACTCACGCCGGTGGAGGGGCAGCAAGCCCTGTAATGAGAGAAATGAGCCCTTGTAGCCTGTCTCTACTCACTTCACTGCTATCACCATCTGAATTAAATCCACCATCACCAAAGTTTTCAAGAATTATCCGAAGAGCAAAGCTTACAAGAGTAAATACCATCGGAAATCATTAAGTTCTGATGAAATTGTATGCCCTCTCCCCTGACAAACATACATTACATACATACATACATATATGTATATATACACACACACACACACACACACACACACACACACACACACACATATATACAGTGGTACCCCGGTTTACGATGGTCCCCAAACTCACCCTTTTATGTAAGTTTATTTTTTTAAATGCTTTTGTAAGTGTAATTTTGGGGGTCTAAAAGGACTAGTCTATTTTACAACATTTCTTAAGGAGATAAATTCGTTTGGTAATGGCACTTGAACAGCATTCTGAATGAAAAATATCAGAAACCGGGTACCACTGTATATATATATATATACAGTGGTACCTCGAGTTACGATGGTCCCCAAAATCGCCCTTTATGTAAGTTTATTTTTTAAATGCTTTTGTAAGTATATTTTTGGGGTGTAAAAGGACTAGTCTATTTTACATTATTCCTTATGGGGATAAATTCATGGTAAGGCACTTGAACAGCATTCTCAACGAAAAAATCGTACTCAGGTGACCACTGTATATAATATATATATATATATATAATATACCTATATATCATATATATATATATATATATATATATATATATATATTATATATATTTAATAAAACGCACTCATACGATGTCCCCAAACTCACCTTTTATGTAGTTAATTTTAAATGCTTGTAAGTGTAATTGCTCTAAAGAGAATACCTATTTTACAACATTTTAAGGAGATAAATTGTGTGCACTTGAACAGCATTCTGAATGAAAATACTAATCAGTACCACTGCATATATATATATACACACACAATATATACATATATATACATATAATATATATATATATATATATATATATATATATATATATAATATATATATACAGTGACTGTAACAATACCTAAATCGATATGTAGTATATTTGTAGTTCTGTGAAGTGTATTTGGGTCTGAATACTAACCTACGTAAATTTTCTAAGGTAATTTTTATGGCACCTGAGATACTTCATGATGAAGTTTTAAACTCGGTCCACTATTATACACACACACACACACATGCACTCAACCCCTGCAACCACATATAGGTGAGCATGCACGCACACACATTCACACATGCACACACACACACACACATCAACACACACACAACATAACATATATATATATATATTTTTTCTTCCTCCGTAAGCCATGCGTGTTGTAAGAGGCGACTAAAATGCCAGGAGCAAGGGGCTAGTAAACCCCTTCTCCTGTATATATTACTAAATGTAAAAGGAGAAACTTTGTTTTTCCTTTTGGGCCACCCTGCCTCGGTGGGAAACAGCCGACATGTTTAAAGAAAGATATATATATATATATATATATATATATATATATATATATATATATATATATATATATATATATATATATATATATATATATATATATATATATAAAAGTATACACACATACATACAACATACATACATACAGAGAGTGAGAGAGTAAGAGTGACTGTGAGTGTGTATGTGTGTGCATGTGTATGAATATGTGTGTGTGCATACACTATATTTATGAGAGTAAACCGCTGTTTAACCCTTTTGGTGTCGGTCCCATTGTATCATGGCTCTGAAGTCAGTATCAGTCCCGTAGTATGACACCATGAGCTCAGCTCACCTAGATAAGCTGTGAGTGGTAAATTTGGGCCTAGATATGAGAGAATGGTCTATGCGGTAAGTGTGCACCACATAAAAAAAATTCTGCAGCACACAGTGCATAATGAGAAAAAACTGCGACAGTGTTTTTTATTTAAAACAGAGACTTTGCAGTATATTTTTGTATGGTTTTTATGGTTGTATTCTCGGTTTCTTGGTCTCATTTGATAAAATGGAAGATATATTACAAAAAGAGATGATTTTGATTAGTTTCAAGAATGAAAGTAACTTGAAATTGAGCTCAAAGCAGTAGACATGTTTGATTTCTGCTGATATTCCAGAGTACACAAATGACGTCTTTTGTCCAATACGTGTCCAACTGGCCAGTCTAATACACATTTAGGAGTGCACTGACACTATTTATACAATTATTACAATAATGCAGTAGTCTGCATAAAAGTAAATTTTCTATTTTTTTTTGGTGCAAATAAAAATTCAAAATGAAAAGCAAGCATAATATGACCTGGAGACATGACAAAGGAGCAGAGGAAATGTTTGTTTAGTGCCAGGAATGTCCACATTGTTTATTCTAGACCCTATTTTCAAATTGGCAATTGTTGAATTTTGAATGAAACTGGCCAAATTACTGATTTCTGATCACTTTACTGGATAGTTTAAATAGGTAAATGGGTGGTTTCTTGTACACAATCGATAGAATAGAAGGAATACTAGTGAAACAACTATGAGTTTGGTGGACTGGAACAATGGAATTGGCAAAAAATAGAGTGCAAAGTGGGCGGAATTGCTGATGCGTAAATATCACCGAAACAGCTAACTTTACGAGAGCATAATTCCATAAGTTTTCCATCAAATTTTGTACTTTTGGTTTCATTACCTTCAGAAAAAAGATTTTCTGTCCTTTCCTAAAATAATTTTTTTTTTAATTCTAAAGCCTAAGAGGAAGACATTTGTGAGCAGGGGTCTTGACGCTGAAAGGGTCAACAAAGTTAAAGAAGCAGAATTATTATGTCATATCACTCAGCAATTTCAAGTGAAATAAGCAAGAAATGAGTTAAACATCACCACCAAGGCTCATCACCTTAACTCTGTTCATCTGACTATGAAAGGATGTTACTTGCTCTTAATTGATTTGAACTTGACAAATTTAACCTATTGTTCTCAACACCCATTACTTAACCCTTTGAGGGGCCCAGGCCGTAGATCTACACCTCGTCCACAGGGTCCAAGCCGTAGTTCTACGCCAGTGTGTGTGTGTGTGTGTTAGTTACCATTTTGTCCTAGGTACATGTCGATTAGACACTAGGCCTGTTGTGTGTGTGCGTGTGTGTGTGTTTGTGTGTGTGTGTTTGTGTGTGTATGTATGTATGTTTGTGTGTGTGTGTTTTTGTGTGTGTGTGTGTGTGTGTGTGTTACCATTTTGTCCTAGGCACATGTCGATTAGACACTAGGCCTATTGTATATGCATGCGTGTATGTGTGTGTGTCTGTGTGTGTGTGTAGATGTGTGTTAGTTACCATTTTGTCCTAGGCACATGTCGATTAGACACTCGGCCTGTTGTATGTGTGTGTGTGTAAGGAAACACTTCGAAATGTTTCCGCCCCGCCAGGAATCGAACCCGGGCCCTCTGTGCGTGAAGCGAGAGCTTTAGCCACCAGGCCACCATATGTTTGTATGTGTGTGTTTGTGTGTGTGGGGGGGGGGCCTTGGGTGCATGCCATTTCTATACACTTGTTAAATTTTACCATTTATCCAATTAATAAGACAGTTTATGTACAGTTTTCCATTCACAGTGAAACTGACAAAAGGATGAAAATTACTCAATTCACCCAAAATGGATTCAAAGTGTCATACTTCCAGACACACTGAAAGTAATATCTGTTTTGAATTATTGCATAAATAAATTGATGAAGTTGGGCTTGGAGGAGTTCCCATAGTAAAACTATATCTTGGTATAATGCAATCTTAACTACAAGGACATTATCAGTAACATATAACCTGACTAACTCGATAAACTTTCTTACTGGTACAAGTATAGTACCAGCCGGTTCATAGTTTCTTCAACTGAGAAGTATAGTAATAAATGCATTTGGTTGAAATACAAAGAAAATATCTTCTTTAGTGGTGCAAATGAGGTAATATTTTTTTTTTTTTTTTTTGGGGGAGGGGATAAGTTTAGCCATCTGCATCCTATGAAATTCAAATGTGAATAGGACAGCAAATGTAAACTCTTTTCTTAATGTTCTAATCAACTGCAAAGATGGAAATATTAAAACAACAGCATATAGAAAAGACATGCACTCGATTATACACTATTTCTCATGTCATGACCAACAAGTTAAAAAGTCAGATGGTTATTTTGTTGATGTTCCTAAAAGCTTACCTCATCAGTTATCCATGTTATGTTGATAAAATGTTTGATATCTTGCATCTCAAGACATTAGTAAATGCTAAGTATTGTACTTCCTTTTAATTTAAAATTTAAATAAATAAAATACTTGTGCCATTGAGTTGGTATTACTGTAGCACACAGACACAATAACACTAGTAACAGGCTAGTAGTCAGAAATAAAGCAAATGACAACTCTGACAAAGGCGTGTATTTGCTTCCTTGCAAGCAATGTCCAAAGAAAGTATATATGGTAGATATTTAAATAAGCATTTATATGGACACAAAAGAGATTACAAAATAGGTAATACTAGAGCAGTGGTTTTAGGTCATGTACACCACTGTGATTACAATACAGATTTTGACACTTGCAAAAGAATACTCAAATTTTATAATTACATTAAAAAGGTTAATTGTTATATTAAACTTTATTACTTCAATTACAAAGTTTAATTTACTTGAATGGCACTTTAATTTCAACACTATAATTCATGCCCAAGTCAATAAGCACCTCAATAAAAGACATGACAAAAGAGTTTTAAGTAATGGGTGTTGAGAACAGTGAGCCAAATTCTTCTGATTCAAATCAATGAAGGTCAGGTAACACCTGCTAATAGTCACATCAGTGAAGGTGTGGTGATGGGCCATTATGGTGATGATTCCAGCTAAAGATATCATGTAACATGGTGTACTGATAGGTGTCAATATAAATGATAGAAAACAGTAGTTTTCTATCATTTATCAGTACAGTGGACACCCCGAGTAACGAGCACCCCAGAAATCGTACAATTATGTAAGTATAATATTGTAAGTGCTTTTGTAAGTGTATTTTTGAGGGTCTGAAATGGACTAACCTACTTGACATTATTTCTTAAGGAGTAAATTGCTCGTAATGGCACTTGAGCAGGCTTCTGGAATGAATTTTGCTCATTACTCGGGGGTCAACTGTATATATTTATATACAGTGAACCCCCCGGTGTTCGACGGCATCGGAGCTCGGCCAAATCGGTGTTCGACGTTTTTTTTTACAATATTTTTGACTCGGTATTAGGCGGCCACTCGGAGTTCGACGAGTCGGCTATCCGTCCCGAACGCGTACGCATGTGGCCGTGGCCCAGCTGGGCGCCCAGGCACTAGGTGTGTTATTGTTTACAAGCGAGCGAACACTACTCACGCACCACCCACGCATTCATACCATATATATTGTCATTATTCCAGTGTTTTTAGTGCTTGCAACTGCTAAATAAGCCACCATGGGCCCCAAGAAAGCTCCTAATGCCAAGCCTGTGGTAAAGAATGTCAGAAATACGGTAGAATTGAAGGAGATGATAACAAAATATGAAAGTGGAGTGCGTGTCACTGAGCTGGCCAGGCTCTATGGCAAATCCCATTCCACCATTCTTCCATTTTGGCCAAGAGAAAGGAAATCAAGGATGCTGTTGTTGCGAAAGGTGCAAGTATGGTCACAAAACAGAGATCTCAAGTACTGGAACAAGTGGAAACTTTTTGTTGGTGTGGATCAACGAGAAACAGTTAGCAGGAGATAGTGTTACGCTGG
>WNWK01047286.1:0-13989 GCA_009830355.1 Cherax destructor | reverse complement strand
AGTCGTGCGTTCTCTTGCAGGATCATGGATCGAGCTGATTCTGCCTTGAAAATTACTTTGAGAGGCCATTCTCTTACCCTTCTCCTTGTAAACCACCCAATTCTCCGAAAATTTGTCACCTGGGTCATGTCGCCTTCACCTATTGCTTTCATGATACCTTCAATCGTTTTTTCTCCTCCTGTTTTCTTCTATCATGAGTATCCCCTTCGACTTCCTGGAGCCCCTAGACAAAAATCGACCTCTCCCTTTCGTCCTCCCACTTTGTCTTCCTTTGCATCCTCTGAGATGTTTTAGTGAATTCCATTGAAGTGTCTCTTCCTTCAGTCCCTTCCCTGGCTGAAGCCCCTATGCTCCGTGGTCTGTCCTTCCTGCTCCTGTGTTCCTGGCCACTGCAGTTGACTGTTGGAATCTCTGCATATAGCATAGCAACTTCATTGTCTTCAGACCTCTCATTTGTTTTTAGTGTGCTCTTCGTCTTTTCCCGGGACCCACGTGGGCCTGATACGGCCTTTGCATACAGGATAGCTTCTTTGCTCCCTACAGTCCCCTTGTCTGTGACTGATGTAGAAGTTCCTGATGTCATGTCTGAATTTTCATTTTTCTCTTTAAGCTGTTTCAGTTTTTTCAGTTCCTCTTCTAAGCACTGTATCTTAGCTTCTGCTCGTTTTGACTTGTAGCACCCACTTCCTGCTCTCTGCAGCTATCCTCTCCTTCATCTTCATGCAAAGCTCTTCTAGCTTCCTTCCCCGCTCTTCCTCCATTTTTGTGAGCTCTGCCTCCCAAACTACCCTCCCAGGCTCATCCACCAGACCCCTGGTTTTCGGCCCTCTTCTGGGTAACCCATTTTACCACAGAACGAAGCTTATGTATTTTTAGAGTGAGTGTGTGTATGTGTGAGGGTGGAAAGAGAGAGAGAAGAAAGAGAGAGAGAGGAGAGAGAAATTGATAGAATGGGAGTGAGAGAGTGTGAGGGAGAGTGTGAGAGATCAAGATAGAGAGCGGGAGGGGGAGGGGACAGTGGCAGAGGGAGAGAGTTAGGGGAGGTTAGGGGTACAAGGGAAGAGGGGAAAGGAAGTGCTGGAAAAGCAAGGTGGGAGGGGAGGAGTGAGAAGAGAGGGGTAGGGGGAGGAGATGGAGGATGAAGAGGAAGGGAAAGTGGAGAAAGAGAGAGAGAAAGAGTGTGAGTGAGTGTGAGTGAGTGTGAGTGAGAGTGAGTGAGAGTGAGTGAGAGTGAGTGAGAGTGAGTGAGAGTGAGTGAGAGTGAGTGAGAGTGAGTGAGAGTGAGGTGAGTGAGTGAGGTGAGTGGGAGTGGGGTGAGTGAGGAGTGAGAGTGAGGAGGAGTGAGAGTGAGTGAGGTGGAGGGTGAGAGTGAGTGAGAGTGAGTGAGAGTGAGTGAGAGTGAGTGAGAGTGAGTGAGAGTGAGTGAGAGTGAGTGAGTGAGAGTGAGTGAGAGTGAGTGTGTGTGTGTGTACTCGCATAGTAGTGGTTGCAGGGGTCGAATCATAGCTCCTGGCCCCGCCTCTTCACTGGCCGCTACTGGGTCAATCTCCCTGCACCATGAGCTTTATCATACCTCTTTATCATACATCGCTTCCTAAACTATTCCACTTCCCGACCACTCTGTAACTGAAGAAATATTTCCTTACATCCCTGTGATTCATCTGAGTCTTTAACTTCCAACTGTGTCCCCTTGTTGCTGTGTCCCATCTATGGAACATTCTGTCTCTGTCCACCTTGTCAATTCCTCTCAGTATTTTATATCGTTATCATGTCCCCCCTATCTCTCCTGTCATCCAGTGTCGTCAGGTCGATTTCTCTTAACCTCTCCTCGTAGGACATACCCCTTACCTCCGGGACTAGTCTTGTTGCAAACCTTTGCACTTTCTCTAGCTTCTTTACGTGCTTGGCTAGGTGTGGGTTCCAAACTGGTGCTGCATACTCCAATATGGGCCTAACGTACACAGTGTACAGGGTTCTGAACGATTCTTTATTAAGATGTCGGAAAGCTGTTCTTAGGTTTGCTAGGCGCACGTATGCTGCAGCAGTTATTTGGTGGATGTGCGCCTCAGGAGATGTGCCTGGTGTTATACTCACCCCAAGATCTTTTTCCTTGATTGAGGTTTGTAGTCTCTGGCACCCCTAGACTGTACTCCGTCTGTGGACCTCTTTGCCTTTCCCAATCTTCATGACTTTGCACTTGATGGGGTTGAACTCCAGGAGCCAATTGCTGGACCAGGCTTGCAGCCTGTCCAGATCCATTTGTAGTTCTGCCTGGTCCTCGTCCGTTTGAATTCTTCTCATCAACTTCACATCATCTGCAAACAGGGACACTTCGGAGTCTATTCCTTCCGTCATGTCGTTCACAAATACCAGAAACAGCACCGGTCCTAGGACTAACCCCTGTGGAACCCCACTCGTCACCGGCGCCCACTCTGACACCTCGCCACGTACCATGACTCGCTGCTGTCTTCCTGACAGGTATTCCCTGATCCAGCTTCTGCACTAATCTCTTGTGTGGAACGGTGTCAAACGCCTTCTTAAAGTCCAAGAATGTGCAATCTACCCACCCCTCTCTCTCTTGTCTTACTGCTGTCACCCTGTCGTAGAACTCCAGTAGGTTTGTGACACAGGATTTCCCGTCCCTGAAACCGTGTTGGCCATCGTTGATAAGCTCATTCCTTTCTAGGTGCTCCACCACTCTTCTCCTGATAATCTTCTCCATGACCTTGCAAACTATACATGTCAGTGACACTGATCTGTAGTACCACCTCCATCATCTTAGCCCTACACGTTTCTTGGCCCCTATGTGGCTCCAAGTTCTCCAAATCGATTTCCTTATGGTTGAAGTCACCCATGATCAGTAGCTTCGCCCTGCTCGCATGAGCCCTTCTGGCCATTTCGGCCAGTGTGTCAACCATCGCTCTATTATTCTCATCATACTCTTGCCTTGGCCTCCTGCTGTTCTGTGGTGGGTTATACATCACTACAATTATCACCTTTGGACCTTCGGACTGAAGCGTTCCTATTATTTAATCTCCTCCTCCTCCTCTGTCTCCTCTCTCCAGCTCATCAAAATCCCATCGGTTTTTGATCAGCAGTGCCACTCCTCCACCCTTTCTGTTCCCTCTGTCTTCCCTCAGGATCTGATATCCCGTTGGAAAGATGGCATCTGTTATCATCCCTGTGAGCTTTGTTTCAATGAGGGCTATGATGTCCGGTGATGCTTCTTTGACTCTTTCATGCCACTCCTCCCACTTATCCGTTATTCCATCAGCGTTGGTGTACCATACATTCAGTTTCCTCTCCGACACTGTGTTTTGGGGGGTCTGTGGGGTGGGGGCCCTGGCAGTTTGCTGGGGGATTCTACAGCAGTGAGGGATGGGGGATGTAAGTGTGGATTGTGGTCTGTGTTGGGATAGCGTGTTTGGTTTTGGTGTGAGAGAGTGTGAGTGAGTGAGAGAGTGTGAGTGAGAGAGTGTGAGTGAGTGTGAGTGAGTGAGTGAGTGAGTGTGAGTGAGTGTGAGTGAGTGTGAGTGAGTGTGAGTGAGTGTGAGTGAGTGTGAGTGAGTGTGAGTGAGTGTGTGTGAGTGAGAGTGTGAGTGAGAGAGTGTGAGTGAGAGAGTGTGAGTGAGAGAGTGTGAGTGAGAGAGTGTGAGTGAGAGAGTGTGAGTGAGATGAGTGTGAGTGAGAGAGTGTGAGTGAGAGAGTGTGAGTGAGAGAGTGTGAGTGAGAGAGTGTGAGTGAGAGAGTGTGAGTGAGAGAGTGTGAGTGAGAGAGTGTGAGTGAGAGAGTGTGAGTGAGAGTGTGAGTGAGAGAGTGTGAGTGAGAGAGTGTGAGTGAGAGAGTGTGAGTGAGAGAGTGTGAGTGAGAGGTGGAGTGAGGAGTGTGAGTGAGAGGTGAGTGAGGAGTGTGAGTGAGGGAGTGTGAGCGAGTGGGAGGTGAGCAGTGTGAGTGGAGCGATGGAGTGAGGCGAGTGTGAGGAGAGGTGTAGAGGAGACGAGTGGAGGAGGCGAGTGTGAGTGAGAGCAGGAGTGCGAGGGAGTGAGAGAGATCAGAGCGGGAGGAGAGACAGCGGCAGATGGGAGAGAGGGGGAGCTTAGGGGTAAAAAGAGAGGGAAGGGAAGTTCGGGAAAGCAGGGAAGGGGAGGAGTGAGAAAAGAGGGGTAGGGGGAGGAGACGGAGGATGAAGAGGAAGGGGAAGTGGAGGAGAGAGAGAGAGAGAGAGAGAGTGTGTGTGAGGAGAGTGTGTGAGGGGGAGAGTGTGTGAGGGAGGTGTGAGGAGGTGAGGAGTGTAGGAGAGTGTGTGGAGTGTGGGTGTGTGTGTGTGTGTGTGTGTGTGTGTGTGTGTGTGAGGGAATGTGTGTGTGTGAGGGAGTGTGTGGGAGAGGGAGTGTGTGTGTGTGAGGGAGAGGTAGGAATAGGGATATCCTGTATGTGTGTTGCTAGTTTCATTATAAAGTGATGGAACGTGTTAATGCTATTATTTGTGTTAAATAACATAAAAAGCAGCACACCTTCATTAGTGGAATATTATTTTTAATTATATTTTATACAGATTACCAATATTCTGTAAGATATTATGAATGCCAAGCCTCACACATTCACCCAACTCGTCCATCAAAATTGTTTAACCCGAGTAGATGTGACTAATGTTGTGAAATTTTTTTACATAATTTCCTAAATGTAGAACATACGAATGAATAATACAATAATTGTGTAATAAAAAATGATGCTGTTTGGACCCTTCAAAGAATTTCGGAGAGGGTGGAAAATAGCCAGTAGGGACACCGGGAGATGCCATATTGAATTTAATGTGTACACTGGTTGTTACAATTCTGCTAATAATTCGGCGTTTTCCGAGGCCTAATGGGGTGATTCGGCTTGAATTTGTGATAAGAATCCTTATTAATGTCTCCTACTGAAGAATTGGGACAGGAAATTGGCGGTACTTAAAGGATTACTGTGGATAGCTGAAAATAAATGCGGACATCACTCACAGGGAAGTATACCATTAGTCTTTGCACTTAAAGCTAAGCTGGTCAGTGTAGGGTCTAGGTATTAGGCAGGTGTTGTGGAGTGATCCATCTATAGTAATTAAATGGTAAGTGGTAATAAAAAGTTCTTTTCTAATAATAATAACACTATTGAGTTAATATGAATATTTTCTGTACCCAGCAAGTAAACCAAAATTCCAAACAGTCCACGTAACTTTAATTACCAGAGTAGCTGGTTTTATTATTATAATAATTTAATGTTAGGTCTAGTCTTTTGTGAGAGTGGTGAAGAAGTTCACAGTCAAAAGAGTTGCAGTTCAGTGAGTTGCAGTCCCACTTACCTCACCCAAATTAGTTGCAGGTAATAATTCAGGTAATGTCCTCTAAGCTTCCTGCAGGTGATTTGCTCACATAATAATTTTCACAGATGTATAACGATTACGGACCTGCCAACATAATTTTTTCCTTTCAATATATTCGGACACCTTTTAAAATAATTTTCGTTTTTATGATACTGGATATATCTGAAAGGTAATTAATTCATTTCTGTATTCATAAATCTTCTATGTAGATATGCAGAAAGTACCGGCTAATTAATTTTTGTCAACCAATCACCATCGTCGTTGCAAGCTGGGTTAATTCATTCATGAAAATAGTATTTATTCATGTTTAATACGTCTAGTTGCCAGATATCACTTTTGCCCAGCAAATAGAGGATAAGACTTTCTGCAACTGTGCAGGAGTAACTTAATATTTCTGGGCACCATGGAAGTCCAATTTCATCTGGGTTTTTTTTCGCTGTCTCGTAGAAATAGTTTGGTTCTGGACCTGCTTGTTGACTGCATTTCTTTCAACATAATTTGTTTTCACTATTACTCCTGTTATATTCTAACGTTTGTCTCGTGGGCTGTTTAAAACTGGCGTATACCCTGGAGGATTCAGTGACAAGTATTTCAGTTTCAAGAACAGTGATGTGATCGTAGCCTAGAGTTGGAATTTCCCCAAATTTAAAGTTCTCCCTGTGCTTTTCCTCTTCTTTCTTGCTTCTGTATATAGTAAACCTTGTGGAAGATTGCATCCACTAGCATTCTCTTACCTTTGTCTCTGTGGTTGCTATGAGTACGGAGTGATCTTCTTGATCTCTGCCATTTAGTTTTCTGATCGTTTTCGAAATTCCTTCTGTATCACATTTGTGTGTGTTGTTTTTTAACCGGTTAAAGAGAGAAGTTAAAGATGGAAATGATGAAAACATAGGCTAAGTGGATGTCAGGGTTTTGGTTAAAGGGCTGTTATGGGAGGAAGGGAATATGCAATATATAGGGCAATAGTTGGGAAGGAAAGGTGGTGGAAACTCAGGGAGTGGTGGAAGTAGATGGCAGAATAAAGTAATTGCATAAGGGTGGGGAATGGGAAGAGATAATGGGAGGTGGTAAGGAAGAGAAGCTGGAGAGGGTGGGAGGTACAATGGTAAAAAAAAAAAATTGTGTAGGCGTTCTTCGGAGCTGTAGCTACAGGAGTGTTATGCTCGTAGTGTCTTTGTATTTAGTGTGTGTGCACGTGTGCGTGCGTGTGCGTGCGCGCGAGCGTATGTGCGTACTTACTCATGCGTGAGTGATAACAGAAGTAGGGGGAGGGAGGGAGAGAGAGCTAGCTAGCTTTCCCTGTGAACAGACTTGCTCAGTAAAGGGAATATTCAAGGAAAGAGCTAATTACATTGGGTAGAAGCGCCAGGCGCAGATGAAGAACGCATTGCTCGACGAATTTAACCAATAAATTCTTGAATGGTCCGGCATTTCCAGGTAACGAGTAATCGAGTAAAAAACGATTGGGAGTATATACAACATTCCAGGTCTAGGAAATTCCAGGAACATATTTACAGGTACCGATTTACAGGAACAAATTTACAGGTGAAGCGGAGGCTCTGGTAAATAGGAAACGGAAAGAACAGCACAAAGAGAATTTAAATTTTTTGAGGTAGAGCGAGAATTACACGGAGATATAAATGCACAGGAGAAGAGGAGGAGGAGGAGGAGAAAGAAAATGGGAATCACATTCTGCCAGGGAAGATGGATGGAGAGGAAATTATTGCAAGATGTATATTTTTGTTTTTAGCACTGTACACCTGCTGAGTTACACTTAGACACACACACACGTGTGTGTCTGTGTGTGTGTGTGTGTTCGTGACGAGGTGTCAGAGTGGGCACCTGTGACGAGTGGGGTTCCACAAGGGTCAGTCCTAGGACCTGTACTGTTTTTGGTATATGTGAATGACATAACGGAAGGGATAGACTCAGAAGTGTCCCTGTTTGCAGATGATGTGAAGTTAATGAGAAGAATTAAATCAGTCGAGGATCAGGCAGGACTACAAAGAAACCTGGACAGACTACAAGCCTGGTCCAGTAAATGGCTCCTTGAATTTAACCCTGCCAAATGTAAAGTCATGAAGATCGGGGAAGGGCAAAGAAGACCGCAGACAGAGTATAATCTAGGTGGCCAAAGACTGCAAACCTCACTCAAGGAAAAAGATCTTGGGGTGAGTATAATACCGAGCACATCTCCTGAGGCACACATCAATCAGATAACTGCTGCAGCATACGGGCGGCTAGCAAACCTAAGAATAGCGTTCCAATACCTCACTAAGGAATCATTCAAGACTCTGTACACCATATACGTCAGGCCCATACTGGAGTATGCAGCACCAGTTTGGAACCCACACCTGGTCAAGCACGTCAATAAATTAGAGAAAGTGCAAAGGTTTGCAACAAGACTAGTCCCAGAGCTAAGGGGATTGTCCTACGAAGAAAGGTTAAGGGAAATCGGCCTGACGACACTAGAGGACAGGAGGGTTAGGGAAGACATGATAACGACATATAAAATACTGCGAGGGGACACGGAAACAAGGGGTCACAATTGGAAGTTGAAGACTCCTATGAGTCAAAGGGATGTTAGGAAGTATTTCTTTAGTCATAGAGTTGTCAGGAAGTGGAATAGCCTAGAAAGTGACGTAGTTGAGGCAGGAACCATACATAGTTTTAAGACGAGGTTTGATAAAGCTCATGGAGCAAGGAGAGAGAGGACCTAGTAGCAATCAGTGAAGAGGTGGGGACAGGAGCTATGACTCGACCCCTGCAACCACAAATAGGTGAGTACACACGCGCGCGCACACCTCCCTTATCCTCTTTCTCCTTCCCCTCTCATCCTTTTCCGCTCTAGCCCACTAGCCTTGTTCTCTCTCTCTCTCTCCTACTCTGGACCACCCATCCCACCCACCTCCCTCATCCTCTTTCTTCCCCCTCTCATCCTTTTTACCTCTAGTCCCCTAGTCTCTCTCTTTCTCTCTCTCTCTCTCTCTCTCTCTCTCTCTCTCTCTCTCTCTCTCCTCTCCCTCTCTCCATCTCTTTCTCTTCTACCTTTCCCTTCTCTCTCACTCTTTCCCCTCTCCCTTTTCTCTCTCTTTCTCCATCTCTCTCTCCTCTACCTCTTCCTTCGCGCTCTCTCCTCTACCTCTTCCTTCGCGCTCTCTCCTCTACCTCTTCCTTCTATCTCACTCTCTCCCCTCTCCCTTTTCTCTCTCTATCTATTTATCTTTCCCCTCTACCTTTCCATTCAATCACTCTTTCCCCTCTCCCTTCTTTCTCTCTCCCCATCTTTCTCTTTCCACTCAACCTCTCCCTTCTCTCTCTCTCCCTCTTTCCCCTCTCTCTCTTTCCCCTCAACCTCTCCCTTCTCTCTCTCTCATTCCTCTCTCCCTTTTCTCTCTCTCCCCCATAAAAAAATAATGGTAGGGACTCAAAGGACCCAGGGATCAGAGGAGAATGGTTCTAGTAAGGAAGAATGAATTTAAGAGCAGTGCAAAAAGATGGAACAAGAGTGGGAGAGAAAACTAGGAGAACTTTCTGCAAAAATGGAGACAGAGCTTTCTGTTGGAGGAGAAGAAAATTGGGAGTCACAAGTTGAAGCTGCAGTAGCCAGGATAAGGGTCCTAGAATGAGGTAAACAGGCTGAAGAGGGTTACAGGGGTATTGACCAGAGAAGACACAGCATATGAAGCTGGTACACCCCTACTGAACGAGAGGCCCACCAGGAAGGAAGGAGATATAACTTATGCTAAGGCCCTATCAGCCTACCAATCAGGGCCAAGGAGTGAAGAAGGAGAGCAGCTGGGTGAAGGTGGAGAGGTTCATAGGTCAAATGCAGAGGCACGACCATGCCACCAAGAGCTACAGGAAAAAATAAGGGAAAAAATTGCCATGTACAGACAGGAACCAGAGTCACAGAGGGAAAGGCAATGGGAGGAGGAGAGGGTGAAGTCAGTGTTTATTCATGGGCTCCAGGAGAGTGAGGGAAGGACACACACTGAAAGACGGCAGGCAGAAAAAAGGAGATTGAGAACATCATCACAGAAATAGGTGAAGATTGCATGTTGGAGATTGTAAATTTTCAGAGAATATTGGGGTATGTGAAGGGGCGAAAATGACCAATCAAGCTGATTTTCAAAAAAGAGAAACCACGGTTGAAGGAATCGGCAAAATAAAAGGTGTTCCTAGACAGAGACAAAACAAAAACAGAACGCCAGCAGCTGAGGGAGAGGACACAAAAGCGAAAGGAGCTAGGAGGAGAGACAAGGACAGAATCAGCAGAGGACAACCAGATCAGGGCAGAGCAACAAAAGCAATCACGCTATCCCAACACAAACCACAATCCCCCACTCAACACTCTGCTATAGAATCCTGCAGTTGACTGCCAGGTCCCCCACCCCCACAGACCTCTCAAAACAGTGTTGGAGAGGAAACAGAAGGTATGGTACACCAATGCTGACGGAATAACAAATAAGTGGGAGGAGTGACACGAAAGAGTCAGAGGCATCACCGGACATCATAGCACTCACAGAAATCAAGCTCACAGATATAACAGATACCATCTTTCCAACGGGATATCAGATCCTGAGGAAAGACAGAGGGAACAGAGGGGGTGGAGGAGTGGCACAGCTGATCAAAAACTGATGGGATTTTGATCAGCTGGAGAGAAGAGACAGAGGAGAAGCAAGAGATTACATAGTAGGAATGCTTCAGTCTGGAGGTCCCAAGGTGATAATTGTAGTGATGTATAACCCACCACAGAACAGCAGAAAGCCAAGGCAAGAGTATGATGAGAGTAATAGAGCAATGGTTGACACACTGGCTGAAGTGGCCAGAAGGGCTCATGCGAACAGGGCGAAGCTACTGATCATGGGTGACTTCAACCACAAGGAAATCGATTGGGAGAACTTGGAGCCACATGGGGGCCAAGAAACTTGGAGGGCTAAGATGATGGAGGTGGTACTGGAAAACTTCCTGTAACAACACGTAAGGGACACTACCAGAGAGAGAGAGGGGAGGAGGAACCAGCAAGACTGGACCTAATATTCACCTTAAGTAGTGCAGATATTGAGGACATCACATATGAAAGACCCCTTGGGGCCAGTGATCATGTGGTTTTAAGCTTCGAATACACAGTAGTTACAATTGGAGAGGGAAGCAGGAAGGGCTGGTCGAATGAAGTCAAACTACAAGAAAGGGGACTATGTGGGCATGAAGAAGTTCCTGAATGGGGTTCAGTGGGACAGAGAACTGGCAGGGAAGTCAGTAAACGAGATGATGGAATATGTGACAACAATATGCAAGGAAGCTGAGGAGAGGTTTGTACCCAAGGGTAACAGAAATAATGAAAAAGCCAGGATGAGCCCGTGGTTCACCCAAATGTGTAGGGAGGCCAAAACCAAGTGTGCTAGGGAATGGAAGAAGTATAGAAGGCAAAGGACCCAGGAAAATAAGGAGAGCAGTCAGAGAGGCAGAAATGAATA
Source organism: Cherax destructor (assembly GCA_009830355.1). Classification (NCBI taxonomy): domain Eukaryota; kingdom Metazoa; phylum Arthropoda; class Malacostraca; order Decapoda; family Parastacidae; genus Cherax; species Cherax destructor. The sequence continues at coordinate 3,153 of WNWK01047286.1, read as the reverse complement.
TCCACAGGTAAGAAGGGAGGCCCAATGACAGTACGAAAATGACATAGCAGAGAAAGCCAAATCTGACCCGAAGCTGTTGTACAGCCACATAAGGAGGAAAACAACAGTCAAGGGCCAGGTGATCAGGCTAAGGAAAGAAGGAGGAGAGATCACAAGAAACGACCGTGAAGTGTGCGAGGAACTCAACATGAGATTCAAAGAAGTGTTCACCGAGGAGACAGAAGGGACTCCAGAAAGACAGAGAGGTGGGGTACACCACCAAGTGTTGGACATAATACATGCAACCGAGGAAGAAGTGAAGAGGCTGCTGAGTGAGCTAGATACCTCAAAGGCGATGGGGCCGGATCACATCTTTCCATGGGTCCTGAGAGAGGGAGACGAGGCGCTATGTGTACCCCTAACAACAATATTCAACACATATATCGAAACAGGGAGATTACCTGAGGTATGGAAGACAGGAAATGTAGTCCCAATTTTTAAAAAAAGAGACAGACATGAAGCACTAAACTACAGACCAGTGTCACTGACATGTATACTATGCAAAGTCATGGAGAAGGTTATCAGGAGAAGAGTGGTGGAACACCTAGAAAGGAATGAGGTTATCAACGACAACCAACACGGTTTCAGGGACGGGAAATCCTGTGTCACAAACCTACTGAAGTTCTATGACAAGGTGACAGCAGTAAGACAAGAGAGAGAAAGAGGGGTGGGTAGATTGCATATTCTTGGACTGTAAGAAGTCGTTTGACACAGTTCCACACAAGAGATCAGTGCAAAAGCTGGAGGACCAGGCAGGGATAGCAGGGAAGGCACTTCAATGGATCAGGGAATACCTGTCAGGAAGACAGCAGCGAGTCATGGTACGTGACGAGGTGTCAGAGTGGGCGCCGGTGACGAGTGGGGTTCCACAGGGGTCAGTCCTAGGACCGGTGCTGTTTCTGGTATTTGTGAACGACATGACGGAAGGAATGGACTCCGAAGTGTCCCTGTTTGCAGATGATGTGAAGTTGATGAGAAGAATTCAATCGGACGAGGACCAGGCAGAACTACAAAGGGATCTGGACAGGCTGCAAGCCTGGTCCAGCAATTGGCTCCTGGAATTCAACCCCACCAAGTGCAAAGTCTTGAAGATTGGGGAAGGGCAAAGAAGACCGCAGATGGAGTACAGTCTAGGGGGAGCCAGAGACTACAAATCTCAATCAAGGAAAAAGATCTTGGGGTAAGTATAACACCAGGCACATCTCCTGAGGCGCACATCAACCAAATAACTGTTGCAGCATTCGGGCGCCTAGCAAACCTAAGAACAGCATTCCGACATCTTAATAAGGAATCGTTCAGGACCCTGTACACTGTGTACGTTAGGCCCATATTGGAGTATGCAGCACCAATTTGGGTCCCCCACCTAGCCAAGCACGTAAAGAAACTAGAGAAAGTACAAAGGTTTACAACAAGACTAGTCCCGGAGCTAAGGGGTATGTCCTACGAGGAGAGGTTAAAGAAAATCGATTTGACGACACTGGATGACAGGACATATAAAATACTGAGAGGAATTGACAATGTGGACAGAGACAGAATGCTCCAGAGATGGGACACAGCAACAAGGGGACACAGTTGGAAGTTGAAGACTGAGATGAATCACAGGGATGTTAGGAAGTATTTCTTCAGTCAGAGTGGTCAGGAAGTGCAATAGTTTGGGAAGCGATGTAGTGGAGGCAGGATCCATTCATAGCTTTAAGAAGAGGTATGATAAAGCTCATAGCGCAGGGAGAGTGACCCAGTAGAGGCCAGTGAAGAGGCGGGGTCAGGAGCTATGACTCGACCCCAGCGACCACAACTAGGTGAGTACAACTAGGCGAGTACAATTAGGTGAGTACACAGACAGACACACACACACACACACACACACACACAGGCCTAGTGGTAAAGCTCTCGCTTCACGCACGGAGGGCCCGGGTTCTATTCCCGACGGGGCGGAAACATTTCGAAGTGTTTCCTCACACACACTCACACACATACATACAACAGGCCTAGTGTCAAATCGACATGTGCCTAGGACAAAATAGGACAAAATGGTAACTAACACACACACACACACACAGACAGACACACAGACAGACACACAGACAGACACACAGACAGACACACAGACAGACACACAGACAGACACACAGACAGACACACAGACAGACACACAGACAGACACACAGACAGACACACAGACAGACACACAGACACACAGACAGACACACAGACAGACACACAGACAGACACACAGACAGACACACAGACAGACACACAGACACACAGACAGACACACAGACAGACACACAGACAGACACACAGACAGACAGACACACAGACAGACACACAGACAGACACACAGACAGACACACAGACAGACACACAGACAGACACACAGACAGACACACAGACAGACAGACAGACAGACACACAGACAGACACACAGACAGACACACAGACAGACAGACAGACAGACACACAGACAGACAGACACACAGACAGACAGACACACAGACAGACAGACACACACACAGACAGACAGACACACAGACAGACAGACACACAGACAGACAGACACACAGACAGACAGACACACAGACAGACAGACACACAGACAGACAGACACACAGACAGACAGACACACAGACAGACAGACACACAGGTAGGAAGAAAATTCAAATACGTGGGCGGAGTGCAGGCGCGGTGAGCCAGAGGTAAACATACACACGCCACACATGAGGACAGGCGCGCCACACCGTACACACTCATTGGCCTAGCATTGACCGTGACCCTACCCATTTCCTACAAACCCCGTTCCTCCCACGCTCACGCACGCACGCACGCACACACACAACACACACACACACACACACACACATACGCTACACCACGCACACACTCTCTATACCCTCTATACCTTTGGTATCACTATCCAGTTATAGAACTAGTACTAGCAAAATCCTAGATTAATATTAGGAGAGTAGCCAACTAGTACTAGCAAAATCCTAGATTATTATTAGGAGAGTAGTCCAAACTTCTGAAACCTATCTCCCCCCGCTCTCCCCCGCCTCTCTCCCTCCCTCTCTACCACTCTCTATACATCTATACCTCTATACCCCTCTCCCCTCCCGA
>WNWK01047285.1:0-13990 GCA_009830355.1 Cherax destructor | reverse complement strand
TCTTTTTTGTCTGCTTGTTCAGAGAGTGCCATAAACCAACGGGGTATTACGAGATCACCCCATTATATCACTTTGTCTTGTTTTTTTTTATTACCCTGGTAATTTACACTATGAAAACGTATGTGTTCCTGTGAGAAGAGACAGAGCAGATAGATACGGACAGACAGACAGAATAGACAGCCAATCGGGGTCCCAGCTGACCAGCCAGTTGCTGGTGGGTGGCCAACCGTTTTTTTGCCAGCCAGGTGGCCAGGCGGCAGGCAGCCAGCTGGCCCCCCAGTTTGCCGAACCTTTTCCCTTCAAAGAGGATTTTAGCATGACATCATGAATCCTGGTTTTTCCCCCGCAGTGTTTGTCGGGCCCAATTTAACTGGTGCTCCCACAAAGTACAAGTGGTCCGTTTTTTTAAAGGCCCCCGGAGGAAGATCCATTCATGCTGAAGGACTAGGCCAATCATCCTTTGGGGGCAGGAAAAAAAAAATGTAAATATATGTTTGGGGCAGAGAAAATTCGTATATATATGTTTAAACCGTTAATTGGATTCAATGATTCACGAATGTTTGATACTAAAACAGAGAGTGCCTGCAGGGCCCCGGGAGGGCCACCCCATGCGAGGAGGGGGTAGGCCTGTTGACTGAGTGATGGCTGCTGGAAAAGGGAAAAGGGAAAGGGGGGGGGGCAGGTTGAAGGGGGTTGCCCACCAGGTTTCCCCTCTGGGGGCTTTCAAAAACATGGGTTTCCCAGCCTACATTTTGCCTGGCAGACAATGGCTGTTAGGGAAAAGTACAGGCTGTCTAAAAAACTGGGACAAAATTTCAGGGGAAATAGCCGAAAAACCCCTTTATGAAAACTGGGGATCGAAAACCGAGGTTCCATTCTGCATTTAATATAACCTGATACTAAAATTTACATTGAGGTTAAACCATCAAAGGGAAAATTTTGAAATTTTGATATAAAACCTTTGGAACTCAGTATCAAATAAAACAATAGACATTATAAATGAAACAACTTACCTATAGTAGCCAACATGGAGTGGGGCTGACCCCTAATATTGGGTAGATGAGCCAAAGAAGTAATCTGCCTTTTGGGAGTTTTTTTTTACACTCATCAGAAATTGTTATTGCCCATCAATATTCTATTAAAAAAAATTAGTGCAAGAAAAAAGATGCTTTAAAATTTTACTGATATATTTTGTGTCAGTCATCTTTTACTGATTTATTTAGTGGGAAATTATAGTCTTGTGGGGTTTTTTTCTAAGAATGGCCAGTTAAAAAAGGGGAAATTTAAAGAAGTAAAAGATAATTATATATTTATGAAGATGGGATTGAAAAAATATTAAATACTTTTCAATACTTGAAGTAAACTATTTAACAATTTCAGCTTTTTTCCAAAATTTTAAAAAAAATTTGTTCCACTTATCAATAGTGCAGCAGCTGAAAAAATAAAGAAACCCACCTGAGCAATTTTTGCATTTTTTTAGGGGATGCATTGAGCCCACGGTTGGGGGACATCTGAGAGATCTGAGCCAGAAAAAACTCCCGGGGGTTCTGTTGGTGTTGTTTTTCTCTCCCCACTGATAACCCCAAAACCTTTGGGAAAAAAAATTGCCCCATCAATTTACTACTGCAACTGGAAACACCAAAAAAAAAAAAGGGGGCAGTGATCCCCGCCAATGTTTGGGAAAAAAACATGCTAAACAAGATCGTTTTTTCTTTTTTTCTGAGAAAAGGGAAAAATTCTGAGAGAATATTGAATACTAAAAAACAGAACTGTTAAATTTTGTGTTAAAAAAAATTAAGGAAAGTAAAAATTCTGGGGTTGAAAGGGGAGGGGAGTGTCATGAGGGGAAAATATTACTATACAGTACTAAGAGTCAGGTAGGTAGTTGGGGGAAAGGGTCCTCTACACAGAATATTACAGTATAAAAAAGGCTGAGGGTGAAAAATTAATTTCAAGCCATTTACAGGCTAGGGTCAAAGAACATAAGAACATAAGGTGCTTTTTTTTGGTATATTATTATTATTTTATTATTATTTTTTTTTTATTTTTTTTAAAATGGCCGATTCCCCCAAGGCAGGGTGGCCCCAAAAAAAAAAAATTTCATCATCCCTCCATCACTGTCTTGCCAGAGGGGGCTTTTTTCTAAAAAAACTAACACTAACACCCCCCCTTCAAATTGGGACACCCGTACTTCCCATCTCCAGGACTCAAATCCGGCCTGCGGGGTTTTTTGAATCCCCTTCAAAAATTTTCTTGCCCACACTCCAACAGCACGGAGTGTGAGAAAAGTAACATTTATGAAGGATTCATAAATTATTATTATTATTATTTAAACACTAGCTGTCTCCCAGTGGGGAGAGTGGGCCCTGAAGAAGAAGAAACTCTTTCACCCCCCCATTCCATCCGTTTTTCCCGAGGTTTTTCCAATGTTTCAGTTCAAATGTCCCCCCCCCTCCTTCAGTGCAGGCACTATACTTTCCACCCCCGGATTCAAACTTGCCTAACTGGTTTCCAAATCCCTTCATTGTTTCCTTGCTCACACTTCCCAAAAGCACGTCAAGTTGTAAAACCCACTTGCCTCCTTTCCCCAACACATTCACACACTTGTTTTAAAGTCAAGCCCTTTTCACAAAAACCTTTTTCCTTCCCCCCACCCTTTAGTACGATGACTCCTTCCCCCGATTTGGGGAAGGGGGGGTATCCTGCCCAAGTCATCCTATTTTTTTCCATCTTCCTAAATGTCTGAACCATTTCAACAACCCCCTTTTTAGCCCTCTGGATAATATTTTTTGTAACCCCATCCTTCTAATCTAAGCTATGAATTCTCTGCCCAATATTCACCCCAAAATTCCCCCCAGACATCGATCCATTGCCTCCAGTCTCCTCCTTGTTGCAATATTCACAAACTCATGTTACACCCATTATAAGGGGTTGGTACCACTATACTCTTTCTTCTTGTTGGGTTTGTACAGGCCATGGACAGCTTACACCATTTGAGTTCTGCTTCCCGATGTACAGAGAAGAGATACTGTCCAAAAAAAGGGAAACTGTCTAATATCAGAATACAGTGGACCCCCGGTTTGCATTTGTTTTTTCCGGGAAGGGTGTTCGAAAAAACCCCCCTTCAAATTTTGTTCCCCCCAAAAAGGGGGGGAAAGTAAATTAGATTAAACTTTGAACCCCAAAAAAACACTTACAAAAGGTCTTACAAAAAAACACTTACATAATTGTTGTCCGAGTTGGGGGCTGTACGAAAACCAGGGTCCAATGTATTTTAATCCCAAAGTGGGGACCAAACTACCAATAATTGTACTGAATACCTAGAGATGCAGCTAAAAATACTACAGGAGGATTACCAACAAACCCCTGGCTGTTTTCAGGGCACTGGACAGGCACCAAAGTGGCCCTGACCAGCCGGGGTTTCATCGTTGGACTGCGTGCGCCAGGAACAGCCTGGTTGATCAGGCTCGGGTCCAACATGAGGCCTGGTCACAGACTAGGCCGAGGGAGTTGACCCGGAATTCTCTCCAGGTAACCCAGGTAAAAACAAAACATGAAGGTAGTTACATGGAAGCTTTAATAACAAAGTTTCACATTCTTTATCAAATCACAAAATCTTTTTAAACCCCTTTCGGGTGGGTCATATTATCGTTTACGAGCGGGGGTTGGTGCCCTAGACGCCCAAATTCTAGCGGCCTCAATTTAAGCAAAAAACGCTGGTAGGCATACATATGAAAGAATGGGCCTTGGGTCATTTTCAGAAAAAAAAACCCCGAGTACCCCTGCATAATGAAAAAAAAACCTACCGTTTTTCTATTAATACAGCGACTTTGCAGTCTTTTTCGTATGGATTTATTGATGATTCCCCTTTTTTGGGTCTTTTGATAGAATGGAAGAATATTACAGAAATAAGATTTTTTTATTGGTATGACAAAAAACAGTCACCCCTTTGGGTTTTTTTGTCCCAGTTTTCCCGATTTTGGTTTTGCGTTTTTTGGGGAAAATTTGTCTTAGTTTCGCCGATTGTTTTAGTTTTCCGACCGTAGGGGCCCCTGTCCCCAGTGCCCGCACAAAAAGGCCGAGGGCCCCCACCCCCTCCCCGCACATTGTCACGCAGTTCAGTTTCGCTTGAGTGAACATCATCCCGGGTTTTTAAAAACATTTATTAACAACATTGTTTTTTGGGGCCCTTTATTATTTTAGACTACTAAATAAGCTACCAGGGCCCCCAAAAAAGGCCCCAGTGCCATTTTTTTGGGAAAAAAAGGGGGGGAACACTGTAGAAATGAAGAAAGAAATAATAGAAAAATATGATAGTAAATGAGAAACACGATGGAGTTTAAGAGGGAGGCACGGAGGGGGGGCAGGCAGGGGGGAGTGAGCAGGGGGGGAGTGAGGCAGCAGGGGAGGTATGCAGGGGGGCATGGCAGGGAGGTTGCATGTATGGGGGAGGGGGGGCAGGGAGGCGATGTATGCAGGGAGGTCATGTTGGGGGAGGAACAGGAAGGGGGTTGTAGCAGGGGTTGGGGAGTGTAACGGGGTGCGGGGGGGTAGCAGGTATGCAGGGGGTGTAGCAGGGGGAGTTTGATGGAGGGGGTGTAATGTTGCAGGATGCGGGGAGTTTGCAGGGAGTGAGAGGAGCGGAGGTAGCAGGTATGCAGGGGGTGTAGCATTGGCCCGGGGGGTGTAGCATGGCGGGGGTTACAGTATGAGGAGTGTAGCATGTATGCAGGGGGGGAACAGGTTGCAGGGAGGTTTGGGGGCGGGAAAAAGGATGAAGGGTGTAGATGAGCAGGGGTAACAGGTTTGCAGGGGGTAGCGGTTGAGGGAGTGTAGCTGTTTAGGGATTGTGCTGTTCAGGGAGTGGTTTTCAGGAGGGAGGGGAGTGTACAGGCACAGGGATGAGCAGGAGGAGGATTTTTCAGGAGGGAGGGGGGCAGGCATGCAGGGAATGCCCCGGGTAAGGACTTGAAGGAGTCCTTTTTGGGGGGAGATTCCTTCCAAAAATTAGGGTTGGGGCCCCTTCCCCCCTTTTCCCCTCCCCCCTCTAGCAACTCATTTAATAAAGGTAAGTGCCACTTTTAGTTTTATTTGGCTGTAAAAATTATCTTTAAGGCCCCCAAAAATTTTTTTTTTTTTTTTCCCAAATTTGGTTTTTGGAACGGATTAATTGGGAATTTCCATTATTTCATGGGGAAAATATTTTGGTTTTCCCCATTTTGGTTTTACGTCCATTTTGGAATGGTTAAAATGAAATGAGGGATATTTTACCTTGAAAGAGAAAGTAGGAAAAAGTTGTTTTTTCAATGTTAAATAAAAAAATCACCATGCGCCAATAAATCAAGGGGAAATTTTATATTCTACAAGTGCTTATATTATTTATCCCCTTTTTACAATGATAAAATTTTTAAATAACAGAAATCTTTTTTTTTTGTAAAAAAAAAAATTCAAAATGGAAAGCAAAAGTAAGGAAAGGGGCCAGACGGGTAAAACCAAAAATGTTATTTTAGTCCCGGGGGAAATGTCTGCCTTGTTTACCTGGACCCTATTTTAAATTTGGGCAAAAATTTAAATTTTTGAAATTTAAAAATCCATTTCTGCCCTTTTTGGGAATAAATTGGGTAAAGGGAGGTTTTTACTATTGATAGAAAAATATTCTAAATAGTTTAAAATTTTGAGACTGAAACTTGGGGAATTTTAAAAAATAGGGCTCAAGTGGGGAAATCGCCATCCCAATTTGTTCCCGTAATTTAAAGAAAAACTTAGTTTTCAAAATTTTCCCAAATTTTGGGGGGAATCGGAAAATTCTCTATCATTTCAAAAAAAAAAATTTTTTTTTTTTTTTTCCAAAAATTTTCCCCCGGGCCTTTTTCTGGGGCCTTTCCCCCCGGGCCGGGAGGGGTTTTAAAAATTTTCATTTCTCAAAAAGAGGGGTTTAAGGAGACTTACTCATAATTTTATATGTTACCAACTAAACTTTGGGGTCAGATATTTAAGTGTTTTAAGGGGTTTTTTTGGGGACAAAAAAAAAATGAATTTACAAACATGTTTAAAATTTTTAAAAAGGTTTTAAGGGCACTTAGATTTTTGATATAAGTGGACCCCAGGATTACGAAAGGGTTTTGATAAAAAAAAAAGGGGAAAAAACCCTTTTTTGAATCAGATAGAAAAAGCCCGGTTAGCAAACGTATTAACCTGTCCGCCTGCTCCGCCCCCCCCGGCCCGGGGATGCCAGTGAAGCTTGTTTACCATTGAGAGAACATTACCTACGTGCTCTTCAAAGATTCCAAACATTTGGTGTCTTTTTTGGTGGTTTATTGATTGTCACTGTGAAATAATAAGGGTCCAAAGAAGCCCCCAGTGGCACCCCTGTGTTTAAAAGAGTGGGGAACACCATCAAACTGAAGAAGGAGATTGTTGAAAAAAGAGTGGCGTAAGTCTGAGAATTTTCCAAAGGGTGTCCAAAAAAAATCATCTACTATCAGCACTATCCTGGCAAAAAGAAATGAAAAAAGGGGAACCAATGTTGAAAAAGGGGTTAAATGTTAACGAAACAAAGATCAAAAAAAGTGGATGAGGTTAAAAAAATTTTTTTATGGGTGGAAAAATGAAAAAAGATAGTGGGTGATAGATTTCCATGGGAAAATTTTTAAAAAAGGAAAAGGGGTTCCGGACTTGTCAAACAATCCTGCAACCGGGGGTGAGGCGAGTGATTTTTAAACCAGCAAAGGCTGGTTTGACGGGTTTTTAAAAACATAGTGGCATAAAGTGTTGTGGGGGCAGGGGGCAGCCACTGACAAACGTGCAGCTGAAAATTTTTAGGAATTGGGGTTTATAGACACTGAAAATTTGAACCCCCAAGTGTTTAATTTGATGAAACAGGCCGTTTTGGGAAAATGCCCAAGAGGACATTCTTTTGGGAGGAAAAGGCACAGCCAGGACACAAGCCTATGAAAGACAGGCTAACTTTTATGATATGTGCCAATGCCAGTGGGATTTTAAAGCCTTTACTGGTGTATCACTGAAAATCCCGCCCTTAAAAACATAGTGCTACAAGAATAATTTGTGTGTGCATTTAAAAAGGTAAAAAAGGCTGGGTCACACGGAGATTTTCAAGGGAAAGGGTGACTGGGGTGTTTGGCCCCAGGGAAGAAATACCTCCTGGAAAAGAAATTGGGCCCCGGCCTCCTGGTACTGGGCAATGCTCATCCTCAACAACTTGGGAAGGGGTTTTTCCCGATGAGTTCAGTTTCATCAGAGTGAAGTTCTTGCCTCCTAACACCACTTCCCATCCAGCCCATGGATCAGGGCCCCTTTCAAACTTCAAGAAACTGTACACCAAAGCAGTGTTTCAGAAGTCCCCTTTTTAAGTGACCAAGACTTGAATTTACCCCCAAAAGACCCCGGAAAAAAACACTTAATATCTCATTGTTTTTATAGGGAAGGGGGTTTGGGGGGAAGGCTTCCAGGACTTTTAACTCTGGGGTTGGGGGCCATTGGTGGATTGTGTTTAAAAAAGGGGTTTGAAGGATTTGAGGCTGACCCCCACCCCCAACCCCCTGCCTGTTGTGGAAATGTTGTGGAAGATATTGTTTCATTGGGGAACAGCCTGGGGTTGGAGGTGATGGGAGGTGTGGAAGAGTTGGGGAGGAGAACAGTAGAGCTAACAACTGGGTCAAAAACCCATCTGGGGAAAGGCAAAGACCCAGCTGAGGTAATTGCTTACAGGAGGAGGAGGAAAAGTGAAGAAGGTGCCCTTCAAAATTAAGGAAATTGTTAATGTGGAATAAGGTGCAGACATTTGTTGAAAGACACCACCCCGAGCATGGAAAAAAGCCTTCTGTAAAAGCAGTGACAGAGCCATGTTTTACTTTTGAAAAGGGGTTTAAGAGTCGCCAGAAACAGAGGACTGTGGGCAGTTACTTTACCAGGGAGGGGGGAGTGACTCGCTGGTCCTATCATTTAAAAGACCCAAAAAGGGAATAAACCCCAAAGGGTTTGAACCGAACCTTTTTTTTGGGGGGGGGTCCCCAAAAAAACCCCCCCCCCCTTAATCCCTATCTTCCAGATGTGCAAGTCTCTTAATAAAGGGTAAATGTTATTTATTTTTATTTTTGGTGAATATTTTTTTGTGGAACGGATTAATTGTATTTTCATTATTTCTTATGGGAAATGGGGGTTTTTGGTTCGAAAGGTTTTAAGAAATACCCCGGGCGGTTAAATTAACCGGGGGCCATGTACAGTGTACTCCCCCGGTTAAGGCCCCTTTCCCCAGAATGCAGGGTTTCAAACAAATTTTTCCCAAAGGAATAATGTAAATTATATTAGTTTTTTTGACCCCCAAAACATGGCCCCCCGAGTTTTTAAACCCCCAGAAATCGTAATTTATGAAATATAATATTGTAATGTTTGGGAAAAGTTTTTTTGGGGGGGCTGAAAAGATTTCTTAAATTTACATTTTTCCTTAAGGGTAAATTGTGGTAATGGACTTTAGCAGACTTCGGGAGTGAAGTTTTCAAACTAGGGCCCAAATTATAATTACAAAAAATTTTTCAAAAAACACTTACAAAAGGGCCCCCAGTTTTGGAGTACGAAAACCCGGGGGTTTCCCTGGACAGGGATCAGTAAGGCCCAAATACAGGAGGTTAGGTTCCGGCTCCCGCCAAAATAAATCACCATAACGTGGGATGCCACATTTAAATTTTTTTTTTGAATGGGTAGAGTCATCATGGGAAAAGGGTTTGGGGGGCGGGGAAAGGGGTTTTTGCAAGGGGAGATTTCGGGGAATGTGTTGTTGTGATATTTGAAACTGAGATTGTCTGACATTATCATTTTCCCGGTCCTTCAATTATTTCTCATTCTATTGTGTGGGTATAATTTGTTTTTTCTCCGACATATTTTAATTTAATCAAGTTTTTTGGTAATTAAAATTTTTTTACTGAACTTCATATAGTTTTCTGCAGCCCATTTAAATTATTATAATCAAAGAAAGCACTAAACCAACAAGGGTCATACAGCCGGGAAAAAAAATAGTGCTGGGGCTTAAAACAGCTAGGGGGGAGAGGGATCAGAGGAAGGGAGAAATGGGGGGGAAAGGGGATGCAAGGGGTTTGTGTAAATTTGATAAAAAGAGTTGTGAAAAAAAAAAAAAAAGTGATTGTGAGTCAAGGCAGGGCTGTCCATAAAAGGGGAAGATAAAGAAGAGTGGTGGGGCAGCAGCCTTTGGAGGTAAATCCGGAGCCTTGGAAACCGGGCAAAAAAGAAAGGAAGAACAAATGGGGACCAAAAACCCCAGAGAGGAATAGGGTGTTGTTCCTGAGATACCCATGGGAAGGCGAGTAGGCCCAAACCAAAAGCATTTAACAGAGTGCAATTTGTTATGGTAATCCGCCCACCAGTTGCCAACCCCCCAAAAGGGGCAAATGAAAAAATAATCTCTGAACGGAATTCATAGGAAACAAGAAGATCAAAAACCCCTGCCCCCGGAAATCACTGCCGTTCAGCCCGTACATCGGTCCAGGGCCCAACAGAAAACAACGTTTTTGTTTTCGCTACCCCATAACAACCACAGTTGAATACGAAGGACGATGAATGGGGGGGAATAAATTGAATGGCTTGTAAAGCATAGGGAATCAAATTATCCAAACATTGAAGGAGAAAAGTGGCCCCCCAAATCAAATTCTTCATTCCCGAATGCTGTTCAAGTGCTGTTACCAAACAAATTTATTCCCCTAAGGGAAATGTAAATTAGTTATCCGTTTTAGCCCCCAAAAAAAACCAAAAAAGCACTTACAAAAAACCATTTAAAAGGGGAGTTTGGGGGTGTTAAACCCCAGGACCACTGTACGATTTAATAGAGAAGCGCTATAGTGGCATCAACCCGGCAGAAAAATACTAGGGGTCTAACAAAACCCCCGGAAACATCGAGGGGAAAACCCCCCAACACCGTCAGAAGATTTGAACCATCTGTTAAACAGCAATGTTAGAGCATGCCAAGTGATAAGAAAAAGACAGGAGAACAGTCGAGGTGGAGAGTTTGGGGACACGTAGGGGAGAAAGACACAACTGGAAACCCCCAAGGGGGAAGGGGGCTTTAAAAAAAAATACAAAGGCAACTGGAGGAAACCCCAATTCAAAAAGGGTTTACAAACTGGGCCAACCCCCGTAGATGGAACATGAACAGAAAATGACAAAGAAGAAGGAATAAGAAATGATCGCAAGGGGAACATTGGGATAAGGTTTCAACAGGGGGTAAAAAAAAGGCACCAAGGATAAACATAGACCCTGATGATGGGGGCTAACTTGAAAAGGGGGGGAGAAGCGAGAATAGACTTTTTCCCCCTAATCCAGCTTGGAAAAACTGAGGGGAATGAAAGGGGGAGATTTGGGATCTGCCTCCCTGAAGTGAAAATTTTAGGGGTTCACCAATGGAAGGCCAAAGGGAAATTGGGCTTCCACCCCGGGGTCAAGAAAGGCCAATCTTGACTGTATCACATTCTGGGAAAATTTAGCAGAAAATACAAGGAATATTAAAGGGGACCAGAAGGTAAAGAAATGGGTTTTTTTACTAAAATTTTCCCTGAAGGGGCCCCCTGGGAAACCCGGGCAATCCCTCCAAGGGGAGGGCCCCACCGGCACAGTGCGCCGGTTGCAAGTCATCCCATGGCGGCCAAATACTTTTGGGAAAAAGGAAGGAGGTTTTATAAAAAAAAAAAGGGTAGCTAAAAAAACCTTGGGAACACCCCCGGGCCCACAAAGTCTAGGAAAACGGGACCAACACAGACTTTAAATGTCTACGAAAAAAGAAAGGAAATTGGCAGATTACCACAGGGCCAAGGGGGTTTGGGCTAAAATGTTATAACCCAAGTGGTGTCATATCCCTTTCCCCAAGATAAAAAAAAGACTGCTTAGGATGGAGTGTTTGTTGGAAAAGGCATTTCTAAGTGGAGAAAGGGGTTAAAGTAGAGCGGCCCTTGTGAAAGCCATATTGGTGGGGAAAAGACTATTGGAGTCCCCAATTCCATATAAAACTCTTTCCCCTTCGTTCCATCACCTTGCAGACTACACTGGTCAGAGCAATGGGACGATAGTGAAAAGGTATCAAGCCCCAAGGTCCCTTGGTTTGTGAAACGGCAGTACAATGGCAGTTTTCCCATGGGGAGAGAAAACCCCTCGTGTCCAAAAAGGTTAAAAAGAAAAAAGGGGACTGAAAGGGGGCTGTAGAATCAGAAGTTGTAGCATACTGAAAGAATATCAAAGGCCCAGTTGCCAATGACTGGGAAGCAGAAAGGGACTTTTGCTTTAGGGAGGAAATATTATACAGCCCTTTCCCTTAAGGAGAAACCAAGGGCAATTGCTCCTTGGTAGACTTAGGGCACAAGAAATGAGGGGCAAAAATAGTTCCCGATTTTCCCTGGCAACTTCAAGAGGTTCCGCAACACTAACACCAGCAACCTGCAAAACAGGAGCTGGGTCCAGTGTCTTTCCCCCACAACTTGTATTTAAAGCAACATAGGGGGTTGAGGTAATGGTAGACACGTAGTCTTGCCAAAAAGTGCGTTTAGGGATCACGTATGACACGGGAGATGATCTGAGGTCCCAAATTTTGTCGATAACGGCCCCCGCAGCATGTTTTAAAGCACTGCATGGGCACGCCAGGGGCCACCAAGGCACACATGTCTTTTAGAATGCCTGCCTGAGGTTAAAGGGAAAAGAAGTGATGCTGCAGTCAAAACTAAGGGTCCCAAAAATGGTGCCCCCCATCAATAAAGAAGGGGCGGTCCCCCCATAAGGTGGTAAGATGAAAGTATAAGTCCCAATTCATTCGTCCAAGTTCCAAGGGGGGTATGAGGTTCCCAAAAATACGTAAAAAGAAGTAAGAAAAATAAGAGTCAAAAAGAGTGGGATCACCCCTGTTTAAAAAAGAAAGGGTGAGAAGCGGGGGAAAAAAGTCTCCCAAATGATCACCACGGGGTCACAGTGGGGGCCCTCCCAAAAATGATGGTGAGCGTTAAAAAACACTTAACAACAAGATAGGGGGGGTAGAGTTTTGAATATCCGGGGAAAACAGAATGCATGGGAAGGGGAGATATATTGACAAATAAATATGAGCTGCAGTATAATGCAGCAGAGAACGAACAAAGACCTGTTGATACAGTACGTATACCAACTCACACAAAAAGTGCCCTCTTTAAAAGGTTATCAGGGAAAAGGGGTCAAAAAGAATGCAACAGCACAAAAAGAAATGGGACGAATAATGGGTGAACAATTTTGGGGGTTTTTTAATC
Organism: Cherax destructor; assembly: GCA_009830355.1. Lineage (NCBI taxonomy): Eukaryota > Metazoa > Arthropoda > Malacostraca > Decapoda > Parastacidae > Cherax > Cherax destructor. The sequence continues at coordinate 1,703 of WNWK01047285.1, read as the reverse complement.
CGACATTGGGGAAAACTGGGAGAGCAACACCTGGGCTCTCCCCCAAAATTCCCCCCGGGGGGCCCAAAAAATTCCATTTAAAAATAAATCATTATTCCCAAAAACAGGTATGTCAACAATAAGAAACGATAAAATCTATGGGTTATTAGGGTCAGTGAAGTCAATTTTGGAGGCAAAGGAAAGCATGTAAAAAAGGAATAAAAATGCTGTTAAAAGGGAAAAAAAGAAGGGGTAGAAGGAGGGGCGCCGTGTCCATCAGGGGTTTCGACTCTAAAAATAAATCGGAGATAACGCAAGTTCCCAGCGGATAAGGAAGACACCGATACCATGACTTCAGAGACAGGTGAGGTAGAGCAAGTAGAATGGGGGGATTATGGAGGGAACCCAAAAAGGGCTGAGAGGGGAAGGGGAAATATGAACTTGGGGGATGTGCCCAAAGACAGACGAGTCCTGTGGTGGAACAGGGGATGGAGGTTGGAAGGTAACTGGGGGAAAAGTCTAAACAGGAACAGGAGGGAAAAGGGGGCCACATGGGGGGGGAACCTCCACCTCCATGTGGGGTTAGAAAAGGGGGGGGAACGGGCACTGAGGCCGAAAAGGAAAAATGTTGGGGAATTGTAAATTCTGGGGAAATGGGAAAAGGGGGTTTGGGCATGAGGCCCGGGGGCCCGCATCACAAGTGATAGGCGTGAAGAAGATGCAGGCTCAGGCCTTGCAGACTGGGGAAATAGTGGGGAGAAGAGAGGTAGGAGTAGGGGAAAGGGGGTGGGGTTTTAAAAAAACCGCAAAGAAGAACGACACTGGGGGAGCTGGTAGGGTTTGGGGGCCACCAAGGTTGGGGGCCCCCAGCTCTCTTTAATAAGGGATACAAAAAAGTTTCCCCCGAAGGCAAAAGGAAAAACCGCCAAAAGAAAGCCTTCACTCTTATTAAACAATGGATTTCCCCATTCATTATGATAAACCTGACAAAAGGGGGGAAAAAGGAAGAGGTTCATTGCAATTGAGACAAGTGGGGGAAAACTGCAAAATTTTCAGCATGATCCCCGGGGACCATAGACCAGGCACTCCCGGGAGATCTGCAGTATTTAGTGGGGGTGCTTAAGCGTCAGCAATTTCAACACTGTTGGGGAAATAGGGACCAAAAAGGAAAAAAACAAGATTTTTACCGACAGAAGAAATACAAAGGGGAAAAAAGACCCTACAGGGGTTTGCCCCCAAACCCAAAATATTTTTTTCCCATGCAAAATCCAAGCTAAGAACTACCCCAGAATTTGGGGCCCTTAAGAGAGGAGGTTCCCCTATACTGACGATGAACAGGAAATGAGTGAAATCCAAAGGAACAGTATGAGTCAGTGTTCAGCAACCCACCCCAAATGGCAGCAAAGGGAAAAGAGAAATATTTTTTACTCCAGCAGAAGGCCCGGAACCACATAACCAAAAATTAGTACCCAAAACCCCTAGATTTCGAAAAAAAAATGGACAAACATGCCCACTCACTCAGCACCTGGACCAGATTCATGGAATGCTTTATTTATAAAGCAGTGCAAAGTTTCCATTAGCAAGAGCCCTTAGTATTTGTGGAAAAAGCGATCTAGGTGAAATTCCGGAGGCCTTAAAAAGTCAGGCAAAGATCCTTTACAAAAGGAGGTAGTAGAGCACCAGCTAAAAAATTCAGACCCTTTGCCCTCACTTCTCACATTATA
>WNWK01047284.1:0-13990 GCA_009830355.1 Cherax destructor | reverse complement strand
AAAAATACAGTGGACCCTCAAGTTACTGACATAATTCATTCCAGAAGGCTGCTCAAGTGGCATTATCGAGCAATTTTTCCCTTAATGAATAATGGCAAGTAGGTTGGTCCATTTCAGACCCCCAAAATACACTTACAAAAGCACTTCAAAATACACTTACATAATTGTACGATTTCCGAGGTGCTCTTAACTCGAGGGACCACTGTATAGGCAATGAGGTATAGGATATTAGGTTGGAGGGAGGGGAGTATTAAGAAGTAAACTTCTAAAGATATTTGGGAGTGGAGTTGTGGGCAGATGATTCCATGAGAGAGAGAAGGTGAACCATAGAAATGACAATGGAAGAAAAGGTGGGTGCCACATTGGGGCATATGTGGAAACAATGAACTTTATTCATGGATGGAAAAAGAAGAATGTGCGAGAATATAGTGGTACCAACACTGTTGTACGAGTGTGAAACAAGGGTTTGAATGTTGCAGTGAGGAGGAGGCTGGAGGTACTAGAAATGCTGTGTTCAAGGAAATGTGTCGTATGAATATTATGCAGAGAATGTGGAGATTAGGAGGAGTGGAGTTAGCAAAAGTATTATTCACAGGGCTGAGAAGGGATTATTGAGGTGGTTTGGACATTTGGATAGGACTGAGAAGGAGGGTGCATAAATCTGGTGGGTGGAGGGAAGAGGAGGTAGGGGTCATCCTAGGAAGGGTTGGGAGGGAGGGTCGCTGTATAACCCGTGTGGTTTAGCGCTTCTATTTGATTATAATAATAATAATGGGAGGGAGGGTAAAAGATTTTAGTGCTAGGGACTTGAACATCCAACAGGCTTGTTATTTTATTATTTTTTTATTAACACATTGGCCTTCCCACCAAGGCAGGGTGGCCCAAAAATATAAACTTTCAACATCATTCACTTCATCACTGTCTTGCCAACATTAACACCCCTTCTTCAGAGTGCAGGCACTGTACTTCCCATCTCCAGGACTCAAGTCTGGCCTGCCAGTTTCCCTGACTCCTTTCATAAATGTTACCTTGCTCACACTAACAGCATGTCAAGTCCTAAAAACAATTTGTCTCCAATTGCTCTTATCTAACACGCTTACACATGCTCGCTGGAAGACAAAGCCCCTCACACACAAAAACCTCCTTTAACCCCCTCCCTCCAACCTTTCCTAGGCCAACCCCTACTCTGCCTTCCCTCCACTACAGATTTATACGCTCTCGAAGTCATTCTACTTTGTTCCATCTCTCTACATGTCCGAACCACCTCTTCAGCCCTCTGGATAATAGTTTTGGTAATCCCGCACCTCCTCCTCTTCCATGGACAAAGTTCTTTGTCTCCACAGACTCCTAAGTGCACTACTCACCTTTTCCCCCTCATCAATTCTATGATTCACCTCATCTTTCATAGACCCATCTTCTGACACGTCCACTCCTAAATATCTGAATACATTCACCTCCTCCATACTCTCCCTCCATTCTGATATCCAATCTTTCATCACCTAATTTGTTTTGTTATCCTCATCGCCTTACTCTTTCCTACATTCACTTTTAGTTTTCTTCTTTTACATACCCTACCAAACTTATCCACCAACCTCTGCAACTTCTCTTCAGAATTTCCCAAAAGCACAGTGTCATCAGCAAAGAGAAACTGTGACAACTCCCACTTTGTTTTAGATTCTTTATCGTTTAACCCCACACCTCTCGCCATCACCTGAGCATTCACTTTTCTTACAACCCCATAAATATATTGAACAACCACGGTGACATCCCCATCCTTGATTAAGGCCTTCTTTTACTGGAAATAATCTCCCCCCTACATACTCTAACCTGAGCCTCACTATCCTCATAAAAACTTTTCACTGTTTTCAATAACCTACCTCCTATTCCATACATTTGCAACATTTGCCACATTACCTCCCTATCCACCCTGTCATACGCTTTTTCGAAATCCATAAATGCCACAAAAGCCTCTACTCTTATCTAAATACTGTTCACCTATATGTTTCGCTGTAAACACAATCTACACACCCCCTACCCTTCCTAAAGCCTCCTTGTTCATCTGCTATCCTATTCTCTGTCTTACTCTTAGTTCTTTCAATAATATATCTACCATACACTTTACCAGGTATACTCAACAGACTTATTCCCCTATAATTTTTGCACTCTTTTTGCCTTTATACAAAGGAACTATGCATGCTCTCTGCCAAACCCTAGGTACCTTACCCTCTTCCATACATTGATTAATAAAAGCACCAACCACTCCAAAACTATATCCCCACCTGCTTTTAATATTTCTGTCTTTATTCCATCAATCCCAGCTGCCTTACCCCTTTCATTCTACCCACGAACTTCCTCACACTCACAACTGGCTCTTCCTCACTCCTACAAGATGTAATTCCTCCTTGCTGAATACACGAAATCACAGCTTCCCTATCTTCATCAACATTTAAGAATTACTCAGAATATTCCCTCCATTTTCCCGATACCTCTAACTCTCCATTTAGTAACTCTCCTCTCCTATTTTTGACTATTAAAATCCACTCATTCCCTAGGCTTTCTCAACTTATTAATCTCACTCCAAAACTTTTTCTTATTTACAACAAAATTTGTTGATAACATCTCACCCACTCTCTCATTTGCTCTCTTTTACATTGCTTCTCCACTCCCTTAACCTCTCTTTTCTCTCTATATACTCCTCCCTCTTTGCATCACTACTACTTTGTAAAACCTCTCATATGCAAACATTTCTCTCTTACTACTCTCTTTACATCATCATTCCACCAAAGCTCTTCTTCCTCCACACCCACTTTCCTGTAACCACAAACTTCTGCTGAACACTAACACTACATTCTTAAACCTACCCCATACGTCTTCAACCCCATTGCCTATACTCTCACTAGCCCATCTATCCTCCAATAGTTGTTTATATTTTACCCTAACTGCCTCCTCATTTAGTTTATAAACCTTCACCTCTCTCTTACTTGCTGCTTCTATTTTCCTTGTATCCCATCTACCTTTTCTCTCACTGTAGTTACAACTAAAAGTGATCTGATATATCTGTGGCCCTCTATAAACATGTACATCCTGAAGTCTACTCAACAGTCTTTTATCTACCAATACGTAGTCCAACAAACTACTGTCATTACGCCCTACATCAAATCTTTTATAATTATTTATCCTCTTTTTCTTAAAATATGTATTACCTATACACATGGAAAATTCTCGAGGGATTAGTACCAAACTTGCACACGAAAATCACTCCCTACGAAAGCAAAAGACTCGGCAGGCGATGTAACATCCCCCCAATGAAGAGCAGGGGTGTCACTAGCACGTTGAGAGACAACACACAAAGTGTCAGGGGCCCAAGATTGTTCAACTGCCTCCCAGCATACATCGGGGGGATTATCAACAAACCCCTGGCTGTCTTCAAGCAGGCACTGGACAGGCACCTAAAGTTGGTACCTGACCAGCCAGGCTGTGGTTCGTACGTTGGACAGCGTGCAGCCAGCAGTAACAGCCTGGTTGATCAGGCTCTGCTCCAACATGAGGCCTGGTCACGGACCGAGCCGCGGGGGCGTTGACCCTGGAATTCTCTCCAGGTATAATTAAACCCCTTTCTATACAAAGTTTAATCAAAGGCTCCCATTATCATTTGCACCTGGCACCCCAAACTTACCTACCACACCTCTCTAAATGTTTCTCCTACTTTAGCATTTAGGTCCCCTACCACAATTACCCCTCACTTGGTTCAAAAGTTCCTACACACTCGCTTAACATCTCCCAAAATATCTCTCTCTAATCTACACTCCTCTCTTCTCCAGGTGCATCACACTTTTTGCATCTGACCCATATTTTAATCCACATAATCCTTGTATTTATACATTTATATTCCCTCTTCTCCTTCCATAACTGACCCTTCAACATTATTGCTACCCCTTAGCACTAACTCTCTCAGATACTCCTGCCTCAATCCCATTTATTTCTCACCACTGAAACTTGCCTACCACCTTCGGCTTTGTTTTGCTTAGAGCTAGGACATCCAACTTCTCTTCATTCATAACATTAACAATCACCTCTGTCTTATCATCTGCACTACATTCAAGCATCCCAGGCTTGTGTAAGTGTTAAATAGGAGTGAGTGAAGGCAAGTGGTTTTTATGATTTGACATGCTGTTGGAGTGAGTGTAAGGTAGCATTTGTGAAGGGATTAAGGAAATTGGTTAGCTGGACTTCAGTTCTGGAGGTTGGAAATAAAGTCCATACACTCTAAAGGAGGGATGGTGATGTTGCAGTTTGGAGGCTCATCAGATGGTGATGTCAGTGCCCTTCTGGCAAGAGTCATTGAATGAGTGACAGTGAAAGCTTTTTCGTTGTCAGGATACCCTATCTTGACGGGAGATGGCAAGTGTGTTTAAAAAACCTGTTTATTTTTTGGGCTATCTGTAATTCCATTCTGCAGTGTTAGTGGAGAGGAGTTTATCAGTGTATATATGCTGAAAGTACTTAAATCCCTAGTACCAGGTAATCCTTTACTTGAATTATATAACATGAGCTATGTAACTGGGAGCTCCTAAATCTTGGACCAACAGCCTCATCATTCCAATTCCTAAGCCCAATCAACAAAATGCATTTCGCCCAATATATCTTACCAGCTGCTTGTGTAAAACATTCAAGAGGATGATTCTTAATAGTCTCATGTACAGAATCAAAAAATTTTTGTCTCCCTGGTTGCAAAATCTTCAAGTGGCCCACTCAAAACAATATGAAGTTCAATGAGGAGAAATTTCAACTACTCAGATATGGAAAACTTGAGGAAATTAAAAATATATCAGGGTATACAATAAACTCTAACCATACAATAGACCGAAAAAGTAATGTGAAGGACCTGGGATTTCAACCTCAGGCAGGCCTATGTGAATATTATGCACTTGGTATCTGCAGGCATGGAAAATCTGGGAAATCAGATGGGACATGCAATTATGATTACCCCAGAAAATGCCGTGCCCATATGAAAACAGGCAAATGCAACCTCCGTCCTGTAAGTTTTTCCACCCTGAAATGTGCCACTCATCAATTCAGGACTTCTATTTGATTATAATAATAATAATCAATTCAGGAAAGACAGTGCTATAACTTATATTGCCAGGCATACCACCTAAAGGGTACGAGGCGACACAGAACTTCCAGATCATGGCAAAACCTGGGTAGCCACAGCCACTCCGGAGTTAGTTTAATATCTTTATTATGCACCCCATACCCATCCTGTGGGCGGTAGTCAAAAGATTACAGAGGTACATAATGGGTCCAGGGACTGGGCCCCAAAGTTTTGATAGCTGAACAAGGTACATATTTGATTATAATAATAATGAACAAGGTACAAAGGTAATGAACTCACAAGTTTCAAATGTAATGAGCAGCGCTGTATAACCCCTGTGGTTTAGCGCTTCTATTTGATAATAATAATAATCAAATGTAATGAATCATGTAAGTAAATTTACTTACTTACTTTTATACATGGTTGCAATCATAAACAAATTATAAAGCAATGAGCAATTTACTAGTCTACACCCGGTTACTACTGTAATGAGTTATTGGTGCAAATATTAATTGTTGGGTCACACACACACATACACCCACAAACACGTATGTGTGTTTTAGTTTGATATTTTTATTATGCACCCCATACCCATCCTGTGGGCGGTAGTCAAAAGATTACAGAGGTACATAATGGGTCCAGGGACTGGACCCCAAAGTTTGATAGCTGAGCAAGTTACAAAGGTAATGAACTAACAAGTTACAAAGGTAATGAACTCACAAGTTACAAAGGTAATGAAACATGTAAGTAAATTTACTTACTTACGTTTATACATGGTTACAATCATGAACAAATTATAACGCAATGAACACTTCACTAGTCTACACCCGGTCACAACTGTAATGAGTTCTTGGTGCAAATTTTATTGTTGGGTCACACACATATACATACACACTTACATATACACACCCCTGCAACCACAATTAGGTGAGTACACGCCCCGATGGCATGGTGGCTAGCGCTCTTGCTTCACGCACGGAGGGCCCGGGTTCAATTCCGGCCGGCCGAAACATTTCGAAGTGTTTCGTTACACACACACACACACACACATACATACATACATACATACAACAGGCCTATTGAATCCGGTCGAGGATACCAGTTTTGAGTCCGGTCAATGGTTCCCTTATTTCTTGGATCTGACGAGATCCAGTGTCACTTATTTAATGAATTATGTAGGGATTATTTGGGTTACGTGAGACAGACCACTGGAAGATGATTAAACAGAGTAATAATGATCAGTATGAAGGTAGGATACCACTTATTCTAAGCAAATTTCCTAAATTTGCTTGTAACAGATAAGTGAACTGTAGATATAAATCCAAATTAATTTCCATGAACATGCCTATCTGTGCTCATGATAATGCGAGCACAGGTGGGCATGTTTGTGGAGCAACTTGCAATGTGAACAGACTGACTGATGTTGTAGTGGCCAGGCTTAGGCTTGGCTACAGGTACTTCTGACAGTTTGGGAGACACAGATGATGATCAAACTAAATGCAAATTATGTGATCAGGCATATGGTCACTGTCTTGAACACTATGTGCTTAATTGTGCACTTATTGAGGAATATAGAGATAGACAATATAATAACCTATGTGACATGTCAAGATATCTTATTCATGAAATAAGATACCTGCTTGTAACAGATAATTGAAATGTAGATATAAACCCAAATGTACAATTGTTAACCCCTTTGGGGCCTAGTGCCTAGGCCTTTTGTGTATCCATATGCTCTTGCGCTACCGTCCACAGGATGGATATGGGGTGCACAATAAACTAGCCACTTCGGTGGCAAAATCTACACACACACACACATACAACAGGCCTAGTGTCTAATCGACATGTGCCTAGGACAAAATGGTAATTAACACGCACACACAACAGGCCCAGCCTTCAATCGACATGTGCATAGGACAAAATGGCAATCAACGCGCGCGCGCGCGCGCACACACACACACACACACACACACGTGGTAATGCTTTATTTACAGGGAGCAAAGTCAGGGTATTTTTCCAGAATGGTCTGTAATATACCACTGTGGATAAAATACTTTGACATATCTTGAACATTTCTGAGTGAGTTGTCTCTGAATTCATTAATTTTGTCGCACTCCAGTACATAATGACGCAGGGTGTGACAATAATCCAACTGACAAAGTTTACATTTTGTTTAGTCTACATCTGGTGGTGGTGATTTAACCTGCCAAAGATACTTGTAACCCAGCCGGAAGCGGGCGGTGGTGACATCCAAGAGTCTGCTTATTTTGTTGGATGCACCATAGACATGTGGCTCCTCCTGCATGATAGAATGATGATAGATGGACTGACTGGTGTCAATCTCCCTGAGTCTTAAGTCAATAAAATTCAGTTGAAGTTCTTTTCGTATTATTGTTCTCAAACTGCTAACTGACAAGCCAAGATTGTAATCTACCCCCTCTTTGAAAGCATAAAACTTAGCCAATTTATCAGTTCTATCATGCATCTGAAGACCAATGTGAGATGGAATCCACAGCATGTGCACTCTGACTCTACTATCCAGAATCCTACCATACCTGTGCCTGGCTTCTGACACGAGCATGCTACAAGTTATACTTGATGAGTTAAGAGCATTTATGGATGACAGAGAATCAGTTACAATTAGAGAGTCAACCTTAGATACATGGACGCATTTGAGTGCAAGGAGTATGGCAAACAGTTCTGTCTGAAGGGTAGAGGCCCAGTTATTGATGCGTGCTCCAATTTCTTTAAGAGAGCCATCACTCTGTATGACAACAAGGTATGATAAAGCTCATGGAGCAGGGAGAGCAGAGACCCAGTAGCAGACAGCGAAGAGGCGGGGCTAAGAGCTGAGTCTCGACCCCTGCAACCACAATTAGGTGAGTACAACAGCAGCAGTACCAGCTGCACCAGTGGATTGGTGAACAGAACCATCAACGTAAATAATTTGTGAGAGAGTGTGCTGTTTGGCTAAATTATCAATACAGCTTAAGGCATCATGTTTGGCTTCAAAGCGAAGCTTTGGTTGTGATTTAAGAAGTAGTTTGGGGGGAAATGGAGGGATGGTAGTTTGGAATGGGGTAATATTCCATGGAGCGGAGAAGTGCCGCTGTTGCCTTACTTGTCACAGATCATGTATCTGATTCATGCGGAGGTCGGTTCCAGTTTTTTCGATCCATCTGGAGGGATGTTCACCAGTGCTGAGGAAAGTTTGGAGGGCTTCTGTGCAGGGGTTTGAATGGGCTTGCCTGAGCATATTAACCCCAATTAGGATATTTCTTTCAGTAACACGATCTCTGATGCTAGGGATATCAAGTTCTTTCTGCATATTTAAAATTTTGGCAGTACGAGGGCATCCTAAAATGATCCTCATTGCTTCGTTCTGCAGTTTTTCCAGCCCTCCAAGCTTCCAGTCAGACACAAGAGCAAGTAGTGGCGCAGCATAATCAACCAATGATCTAATATAAGCAAGATACATAATTTTCACAATTTTAACATTAGCACCATACCTGGGGTGAAACCCTGCCACAACTCTAAGTGTTCTCAGCCTTTCTTTGTATTGACGACAAAGTCTCGTTACAACAGGTCCAAGTAGTGGGACCTCAAAGCCTAGATACCTGTATCTGTTTACATATTCTAGAAGAGACCCATCATGCAACTGGATCTGGCGAACTGTGCCTCTCTGTCGAGGAGGACGCCTATTGAGTATCTTTGTTTTATCAGTAGAGATTATCAACCCCAGGTCCTGACACGAGGCTAGTACATGGTTAAGGATGTTTTGGGTGTTGTAGAATCCGGTGGTGTGAATCATTATATCATCAGCAAAACTGGCATATAATGATGGGGCTGGCTAGGCATAGCATTAAGTAAGGCACTAATTAGAATATTTAATAGAGTGGGACTGAGCACACCTCAAAGTCTTTAGTTATACTTCTATGCCCCTGGAACAACACAGAAGACTTTCTGTTGGACAGGTAGCCTTTAATCCAGCGGAGAAGCCATCCTCCAACATCCATTCTGGCAAGTTCACTAATGATTACATGTCGGTTGGCAACATCAAAAGCAGATTTAGGGTCAAGGAAGGTAGTGTATGAGCTGTCAGTGTGCAGAGTGAGAAAGGTAGCTATGCAATGGTGTACACTCCTTCCATGCATGAAACAGGCCACTCCGGAGAGAGAGGTTTTTTTAGTGCCAGGAAGGAAAAAAAGCTGGCAGGAAATGACAGAAATTGTACACCAACTGCAATCATTTCTGGAGTGGAATCACACCCAATGGCCTCCATTCCAATACAACAGATATTAGTGCCAGGAAAAAAAGACCCCCCCCCCCATACCACCAATACCACAAATCCAACGACATTCATCTTTGCAAATATACAGGGTCTAAAGCCAGCAACAAACAACAAGATACCCTACATTCGAGGACTGCTTACAGAGTCAAATGCAATGTTTGCAGCTTTCACAGAGACCCACATAAGAGATCACTTGGACAATGAAATATGGATCCCGGGCTACAAACTATACAAGTGTGACAGAGTGAACAGGCAAAAAGGGGGGGTTGGCCTGTATATCACAGAGGCACTTATATGTTCAGAACTACTAAATGCCTCAAATGGTGGTTGAAGTATTAGCAATAAAGGTCGAGAATCAAAACCTGGTCATCGTGTTTGTATACAAGCCCCCAGATGCAACGTCCCAACAATTCCAGGAACAGCTTCTGAAAATTGACCACTGTCTGGAAAATCTTCCAGCTCCTGCCCCCAACATCTTGCTCCTGGGGGATTTCAACCTAAGGCACCTAAAATGGAGGAACATTGCAAATAATGTGGTAGCAGAAGTTACACCAGGAGGCAGCTCAGATGAAAACTCGCACACACATGAACTTTTAAATCTCTGCACCAAATTCACCTTAAACCAGCAAATAGTAGAGCCCACAAGATTAGAGAATACGCTGAACCTCATCTTCACCAACAATGATGATCTGATACGAAATGTCATCTTATCAAAAACAATATACTCAGATCACAACATAATAGAGGTCCAGACATGCATGCGGGGAGCCCTAGATCAACAAAATGTGATCAGCCGCGAGGGAGCCTTCTCCAAATTCAACTTCAATAACAAAAACATAAGGTGGGACCAAGTAAACCAAGTCCTAAATGATATAAACTGGGAAGATAGCCTAAGCATCACGGATCCTAACCTATGTCTAGAACAAATTAACTCTGTGGTACTCGAGGTTTGCTCAAGGCAAATTCCCTTAAGGAAAAGGAGGAGAAGATGCAAACTAGAAAGAGAGAGGCGCTCCCTATACAGGTGAAGGCAAAGAATAACGGAGCGGCTACAAGAGGCCAATATATCTGAAATACGAAGGGAGACACTAGTCAGAGAAATAGCAAACATCGAATTAAAACTAAAGGAATCTTACAGGAATCAAGAAACGCGGGAAGAACTAAAAGCCATAAATGAAATTGAAAGAAACCCAAAGTATTTCTTTTCTTATGCAAAATCAAAGTCGAGAACAACATCCAGTATTGGGCCCCTACTTAAACGGGATGGGTCCTACACAGATGACAGCAAGGAAATGAGTGAGTTACTTAAGTCCCAGTATGACTCAGTTTTTAGCGAGCCGCTAAACAGACTGAAAATCGAAGACCTAAATGAATTTTTTATGAGAGTGCCACAGAACTTGACAGACGCATGCCTATCTGACATCACCCTGACGCCAAATGACTTCGAAAAGGCAATAAATGATATGCCCATGCACTCCGCTCCAGGCCCAGACTCATGGAACTCCGTGTTCATCAAGAACTGCAAGAAGCCCCTATCACGTGCTTTTAACATCCTATGGAGAGGGAGCATGGACACTGGGGTCGTCCCGCAGTTACTAAAAACAACAGACATAGCCCCACTCCACAAAGGGGGCAGTAAAGCAATAGCAAAGAACTACAGACCAATAGCGCTAACGTCCCATATCATAAAAAATTTTGAAAGGGTTTTAAGAAGCAAGATCGCCACTCATCTTGATTCCCATCAATTGCACAACCCAGGGCAGCATGGGTTTAGAGCAGGTCGCTCTTGTCTGTCCCAACTACTGGAACACTACGACAAGGTACTGGATGCTCTAGAAGACAAACAGAATGCAGATGTTATATACACAGACTTTGCAAAAGCCTTTGACAAGTGTGACCATGGTGTAATAGCACACAAAATGCGTGATAAAGGAATAACAGGAAAAGTTGGTAGATGGATCTATAATTTCCTAACAAGTAGAACACAAAGAGTACTAGTCAACAGAGTAAAGTCTGAGGCAGCTACTGTGAAAAGCTCTGTTTCACAAGGCACAGTATTCGCTCCCATCCTGTTCCTCATCCTCATATCGGATATAGACAGGGATATAAGCCACAGTGCCATGTCTTCCTTTGCAGATGACACCCGAATCTGTATGACAGTGTCCACCGTTGAAGACACTGCAAGACTCCAAGCAGACATAAACCAAATCTTTAAATGGGCTGCAGAAAACAATATGAAGTTCAATGATGAGAAATTTCAATTACTCAGATACGGAAAACGTGAGGAAATTAAAATCTCATCGGAGTACAAAACTAATTCCAACCACACAATAGAGCTAAAAACTAATATCAAAGACCTGGGAGTGATCATGTCAGAGGATCTCACCTTCAATGACCATAACACCGTAGCAACCACATCTGCTAGAAAAATGACAGGATGGTTTAGTTTGATATCTTTATTATACACCCCATACCCATCCTGTGGGCGGTAGTCAAAAGATTACAGAGGTACATAATGGGTCCAGGGACTGGACCTCAAAGTTTGATAGCTGAGCAAGTTACAAAGGTAATGAACTCAGATGGTCACAATCATGACAAGTTACAAAGGTATTTGCAGATTACAGAATTATATATAGGGTCCAGAGACTGGGCCCCAAAGTTTTGATAGCTGAACAAGGTACAATGGTAATGAATTCACTAGTTACAAGATAATGAATCATGTAAGTAAATTTACTTACGTCTGTACATGGTTGCACTCATGAACAAATTATAAAGCAATGAGCAATCTATTAGTCTACATCAAGCCACAACTGTAATGAGTTATTGGTGCAAATTTTAATTGTTGGGTCACACACACACACAAACAACCCACGACAACCATACACTCTAGCACCACACCCACTTATCAGCCCCCCTGTCCCCACCCTAGCAAACGAAAACCCACCGTCACAGTTACCCCCACCCCCACCTCAAACTGCACCCCACCAGCCCATACCCCAACCATACAATCCCCACCACCCATGCTGCAACCCCCTGCGGGCACCCTGCCCACACCCCCAACCCACCAAGATCTCCCCAGGGCCACAGTATTGGAAACAAGGTTGAAGGTTTGGTACACAAACGCGGATGGAATTACGAATAAGTATGAATAGTGGAATGAAAGAATAGATGAGGCATCCCCAGACATCATAGCAGTCACAGAAACTAAACTAAGTGAGACAGTAACAGATGCAATCTTCCCACAGGGATATCAGATCCTGAGGAAAGAAAGGAGGAGCAGGGGGGGAGGAGGGGTCGCACTGCTTGTAAGGCACCGTTGAAGATTTGAGGAAATGGTAGGAATGGAGGTGGGTAGAGAACGGGACTTCATAGTAGGTACCATCCAGTCTGGGGAGCATAAGATAGTCATTGCAGTGATGTATAACCCACCACAGAATTGCAGGATTCCAGGAGAAGAATACGATGAGAACAACAGAGCGATTTGGACACCCTGGCAGAGGTGGCAAGAAAAGCACACATGAGCAGAGCGAAGCTACTGGTCATGGGAGATTTCAACCACAGGGAGATCGACTGGGAGAACCATGAACCACGTGGGGGTCCAGAAACTTGGAGAGCCAAGATGATGGACGGGGTACTGGAAAACCTGATGCACCAACATGTCAGGGACACGACCAGAGATAGAGAAGATGAACCAGCAAGACTGGACCTTGTATTCACCCTGAAGAGCTCAGATATTGAAGACATAATGCACGAGAGCCCACTTGGAGCCAGTGACCATATAGTGCTGAGCTTTGAGTACATTGTAGAGCTACAGGTGGAGAGGGAAAACAGTACCGATAGAGACAAACCAGACTTTAAAAGAGGAAACTACACGGGCATGAGGAATTTCCTGCAGGACGTTCAGTGGGAAAGGGAAATGGAAGGACTGACAATAAATGAAATGATGGAATACGTAGGGGCAAAGTGCAAGGAAGCAGAGGAACGGTTTATACCCAGAGGCAAAGGATTAAATGGGAAGGCCAGAAAGAGCCCCTGGTTTACCCAAAGGTGCAGGGAGGCAAAGACTCAGAGTATCAGAGAATGGAAATGGTACAGAAGGCAAAGAACCCAAGTAAACAAAGAGATTAGTAGAAGAGCTAGAAACAAGTATGCACAAGTACGGAGGGAGGCCCAGAAACAGTACAAAAATGACATAGCATCGAAAGTTAAGTCCGACCCGAAATTGATGTACAGTCACATCAGAAGGAAGACAACAGTCAAGGACCAGGTGATAAGGCTGAGGAAAGAAGATGGGGAACTCACAAGTAATGATCAAGAGGTATGTGAGGAGCTCAACTTGAGGTTTAAGGAAGTATTCACAATGGAGGAAGGAAGGCAGCTGGGTAGACAGGACGGGGTTCGTCACCAACAAGGAATGTACCAAGTGCTAGAGGGCATACACACAACTGAGGAGGAAGTGAAGCAGTTACTCAGTGACCTCGATACCTCAAAGGCGATGGGTCCGGACAATATCTCCCCGTGGGTTCTTCGGGAAGGAGCTGAGGTACTGAGTGTGCCACTTACCATAATATTCAACACATCCCTTGAAACTGGGCAGCTACCTG
>WNWK01047283.1:0-12500 GCA_009830355.1 Cherax destructor | reverse complement strand
AAGAACTCATCTAAATAAGTCCTTTCTAAAAATTTATCTATAGATTAGAGATATATTTTCATTTATGTTAATGTAAGAATTATAATTTGTACCAAGAGAAACTTTACCTTATTATGGCAAGCTTTAATTTAGCCTAACAAAATATTAGATACGTTAACATTAATTTAATAATAAACAAACACAATGAAATATATTTTCTATGTTCAGAATGTTGGCGAAATTATTGCATCAAAATTTTCACTTGTCTTATATGGCAAGGTGAGCGTGACTATTTAAGCTCAAAAACGCAAGTTTTACCTAATCGGCACGACTTTTTTTAAAAAAAAATATATATATATATACGACGAACAAGTGGTATTTAATCAATAACAAACTGCGGCTAGCCGGGGATGGAATTCGTGTTGTTTTAGCCCTCCTTGGGAACAAAGCGAAAATGGTAAATTAGACACATATGCAACACTTGGGTATCTTTATTGAGGAAACGTTTCGCCACACAGTGGCTTCATCAGTCCATACAGTAAATCCTCAATAAAGATACCCAAGTGTTGCATATGTGTCTAATTTACCAACTCGTCGGTTCTCTGAACCATTCATTTACATCATGTCCTCAGATCAAGGTAAAACATCTAGCTCTGCTGGATGTTTGATTCTTGAAGGATTGCGTGGTCCTGTGGGTTAGAGCATCATGTGGTTTTCGCTCATGGGGTGGGCCAAAACAACATGGGTTCGAATCCTCGGCTAGTCGCAGTGTTGTTATTGATTAAATACCACTCGTTCGTGGTTACAATATATATATATATATATATATATATATATATATATATATATATACGACGAACAAGTGGTATTTAATCAATAACAAACTGCGGCTAGCCGGGGGATGGAATTCGTGTTGTTTTAGCCCTCCCTTGGGAACAAAGCGAAAATGGTAAATTAGACACTTATGCAACACTTGGGTATCTTAGATAAAGGTAGAGAAGTTTTTATTGCATTTATGGATTTAGAAAAGGCATATGATAGAGTGGATAGGGGAGCAATGTGGCAAATGTTGCAAGTGTATGGAATAGGTAGTAAGTTACTGAAGGCTGTAAAGTGTTTTTATGAGGATAGTGAAGCTCAGGTTAGGGTGTGTAGGAGAGAGGGAGATTACTTCCCGGTAAAAGTAGGTCTTAGACAGGGATGTGTAATGTCACCATGGTTGTTTAATATATTTATATATGGGGTTGTAAAGAAGTAAATGCTAGGGTGTTGGGGAGAGGGTGTGGATTAAATTATGGAGAATTAAATGCAAAATGGGAGTTGACACAGTTACTTTTGCTGATGATACTGTGCTTATGGGAGATTCTAAAGAAAAGTTGAAAAGGTTAGTGGACGAGTTTGGGAGAGTGTGTAAAGGTAGAAAGTTAAAAGGGAACATAGATAAGAGTAAGGTGATGAGGGTATCAAACGATTTAAATAAAGAAAAATTGGATATCACATTGGAGAGAGGATTATGGAAGAAGTAAATGTTTTCAGATATTTGGGTGATGACGTGTCAGCGGATGGGTTTATGAAGGATGAGGTTAACCATAGAATTGATGAAGGAAAAAGGTGAGTGGTGCATTGAGGTATCTGTGGAGACAAAAACGTTATCCATGGAGGCAAAGAAGGGAATGTACGAAAGTATAGTGGTACCAACACTCTTATATGGGTGTGAAGCATGGGTTGCAAATGCTGCAGCGAGGAGGAGGCTGGAGGCAGTGGAGATGTCCTGTCTAAGGGCAATGTGTGGTGTAAATATTATGCAGAAAATTCGGAATGTGGAAATTAGGAGAAGGTGTGGAGTTACTAAAATTATTTGTCAGAGGGCTGAAGAGGGGTTGTTGAGGTGGTTTGGTCATTTAGAGAGAATGGATCAAAGTAGAATGACTTGGAGAGCGTATAAATCTGTAGGGAAGGAAGGCGGGTAGGGGTCGTCCTAGAAAAGGTTGGAGGGAAGGGGTAAAGGAGGTTTTGTGGGCGAGGAGCTTGGACTTCCAGCAAGCATGTGTGAGCGTGTTAGATAGGAGTGAATGGAGACGAATGGTTTTTGGGACATGACGATCTGTTGGAGTGTGAGCAGGGTAACATTTTGTGAAGGGATTCAGGAAACCAGTTAATTGATTTAATTGGACTTGAGTCCTGGAAATGGGAAGTACAATGCCTGCACTTTAAAGGAGGGGTCTGAGATAGTGACAGCTGGGAGGGACTTTTCTCAGCTGTCGTATCTGAGCTCCTCTGCAAAGACAGTGATTATGTATGAGTGTGGTGAAAGTGTTGAATGATGATGAAAGTATTTTATTTTTGGGGATTTTCTTTCTTTTTGGGTCACCCTGCCTCGGTGGGAGACGGCCGACTTGTTGAAAAAAAAAAAAAAAAAATATATATATATATATAATTTAGTAATTTATCCCTAATAGATTAGATAGTTAATGTTAAGACTATCGACTACACGAGTCGAGTCATTAAGCTACAAGTAACCATTGCACCGCCAGTAATGCAAATTGTATATGTTAAAATATCCTTGAGTAGAGGATAAGTACACTAGGAGAAATACACCTCGCGTGTATTGAATCCTTGTTTATTCCATAATAGTCACTAATTGATGATTATAGTTTATCATGCCTATCAAAGATTATATCTTATATATCCTATGAAGAGAACATATGAAGTGTGAAGATTATCATAATCATTGCAGTAACTTACAGCGACACCAACATGGTCATCAACACTACAGCCACATACAATGTTGCTACCAACATGGTCATCAACACTACAGCCACATACAATGTTGCTACCAACATGGTCATCAACACTACAGCCACATACAATGTTGCTACCAACATGGTCATCAACACTACAGCCACATACAATGTTGCTACCAACATGGGCATCAACACTACAGCACATACAATGTTGCTACCAACATGGTCATCAACACTACAGCCACATACAATGTTGCTACCAACATGGTCAACACTACAGCCACATACAATGTTGCTACCAACATGGTCATCAGCACTACAGCCACATACAATGTTGCTACCAACATGGTCATCAACACTACAGTCACATACAATGTTGCTACCAACATGGTCATCAACACTACAGCCACATGCAATGTTGCTACCAACATGGTCATCAACACTACAGCCACATACAATGTTGCTACCAACATGGTCATCAACACTACAGCCACATACAATGTTGCTACCAACATGGTCATCAACACTACAGCCACATACAATGTTGCTACCAACATGGTCATCAACACTACAGCCACATGCAATGTTGCTACCAACATGGTCACATCATAGTTGCAAGGCAAAAATGCTAAGTTTTACTTTTCTCACTGAGTAATGTCGACATGATATACATGGGTAATATACGTGAGTAATGGAAGGGTAATACAATACTCATGTGAAAAGTAACGCAAGAATAATACGAGAGTAATACGAGATCAGTACGAGAATAGTACTTATGATTTACAAAAGCAATGAAACAAAAGTGCGAGTATGATACAAGATTAACACAAGACTAATACATGATTAGTTCAAGAGCAATACAAGAGCGTAGAGAGCTTTTATTACACAAAGTGTATATATCTCATGGGTAAGCTTACTTGTCAGCCAAACAATGTATATTAATTAAATGTACTAATGTTGGTAAAGTAAAAGAACACAAGTGCAACTAATGTGACATTTTATTGCGGCAACGTTTCGCTCTCCAGGAGCTTTATCAAGCTTGATAAAGCTCCAGGACAGCAAACGTTGCCGCAATAAAATGTCACATTAGTTGCACTTGTGTCCTTTTACTTTATTAATTAAATATTTATCCCTCGGTCTTCTGGTATTATAATGAAGAAAAATACTGGGATCAAACCTGTGAATATAAATATGTAGTTTTTTAAATATTTTTTTTTTCAATATTCTGACACAATAGATAAGTCCCAGAGTCTTTTTTTTTGCCCAAATTGGAGGGGATATTATCTAATTAAAAAAAATTATTTTATATATAATTATTTGAAATAAATTTTAATAATTGTTAGTGTAGAGTAAGCTATAATCACGAAGCAATTATATACCAATTAATCCATTACAATTATAAAACAATAATAATTTTTACTATATGCCATGTGACGATAATTTTCAATAATAACAGTTGACTTGTGGCGATTTCTTTCAGTTAGTAATAAGCAGAAATATAGTATATTTGTGTTGGCCAGACTGGACGGCACTGTCCCCTGTAACCGTGTCTCTTATTAATGCTAAAATAATCGAGTGCTGTTTAAACTGAAGCCAGATAGATCATGTTATGAACCGGATGCCCCTCAAGGAAGGTTCCTAGACGCTGGTGAGGGGCTCTTGATCTAGGGAATTGGATCTGTGCTCCAGTTCCCTGAATTGTGCCTGAATACCTTCCACATCCCCCCACATTCGCTGTATAATCCTATAAGTTTAGCGCTTCCCCCTTGATTATAATGTGAACCGGATAATGATGATCACTATACCAGGACGAGACAACATAAACGCTAGGTACATCATGTAATTATGAAGTATTAGACACATGTGAAACATCAGGGTATCTTCACTTTTAAATACTTTTCGCCATCCAGTGGCTTTATCAATACAAAAAATGGACTGTAGAAATATATAAAGAAGACTTTGGAAGACGAGGTAATTAGTCCCTCAGCCTAGGAGCCGAGGGACATGTTGTTACGATAACTACCTTTCTGTCAGAATTCAAAACATACAACACCTTATCGTTTTTCTTGTCTGACTCTCTAAGAGTTTCTAAACTCAACCAGCGGCAAAGCTGAGGTGCACTCTGGAGCCTCCATACTCATTATCAGTCAGCGCCGTTTGCCCCCAATGGCTGGGTTTTACAGGGTAGTTAAGGTCTTTCAGGTTCTGCAACTCTCTTAAGTTCTTCCAGCTTTTGCAGACCGGATCCTTTCCCAAGTCTTATGCTAAACTTAATTACTTCCAGATTTTCCAGGCGGGTGGATGTTTCCAGTCTATGAATGAGTTCAATCTCCTCGTTAGCAGTGTGTCTTGTGTATTTAGCACTCGTAATTGAGTTTCCCGGTGTAGCATCAGAGTGCAGTGTTGGAGAGCTTCCAGCCAGCCCTGGTGAACAAATACTGACGCCAAGAATAACGTTATTAACGCCAGAACTCAGCCTAAAGTGTGTTTTTGCGTGAACGCAGTATGGTATCAGTCTGCAATAACACTTCAGCTTATGAAATACAATATAAGTTATTGCACTTAATTTAGATTGGAGAAATCTGCAACATTTGCACTTGGGCGATGCAGAGCGAATTATAGTGAATTATGGAAGCGAAGTTATTTTTTTCACAGCAGGGACAATAAAGTTAAGCGTTGATTATTTATCAGTGTAATTGCATTTGTTCATATACCAGAGGTATATGAACAAAGCTTATTGCATGGGTAAAATTGAAAATTGGGTTGGGCAAATATTATATAAATTTTTTTTTTCAACAAGTCGGCCGTCTCCCACCGAGGCAGGGTGACCCAAAAAGAAAGAAAAAATCCCCAAAAAGAAAATACTTTTAGCATCATTCAACACTTTCACCACTCTCATACATAATCACTGTCTTTGCAGAGGCGCTCAGATACGACAGTTTAGAAGTCCCTCCCAACTGTCACTATCCAAGACCCCTATTTTAAACTGCAGGCATTGTACTTCCCATTTCCAGGACTCAAGTTCAACTAAATCAGTTAACTGGTTTCCCTGAATCCCTTCACAAAAATGTTACCCTGCTCACACTCCAACAGCTCGTCAGGTCCCAAAACCCATTCGTCTCCATTCACACCTATCTAACACGCTCTCACTTGCTTGCTGGAAGTCCAAGCCCCTCGCCCACAAAACCTCCTTTACCCCCTCCCTCCAACCTTTTCGAGGACGACCCCTTCCCCACCTTCCTTCCCCTACAGATTTATACGCTCTCCAAGTCATTCTACTTTGATCCATTCTCTCTAAATGACACAAACCACCTCAACAACCCCTCTTCAGCCCTATGACAAATACGTTTAGTAACTCTACACCTTCTCCAAATTTTCTGCATAATATTTACACCACACATTGCCCTTAGACAGGACATCTCCACTGCCTACAGCCGCCTCCTCGCTTCAGCATTTGCAACCCATGCTTCACACCCATATAAGAGTGTTGGTACCACTATACTTTCGTACATTCCCTTCTTTGCCTCCATGGATAACGTTTTTTGTCTCCACAGATACCTCAACGCACCACTCACTTTTTGTCATTCATCATTTCTAGGGTTAACCTCATCCTTCATAAACCCATCCGCTGACATGTGAACTCCCAAATATCTGAAAACATTTAATTCTTCCATAATCTCTCTCTCCAATGTGATATCCAATTTTTCTTTATTTAAATCGTTTGATACCCTCATCACCTTACTCTTATCTATGTTCACTTTCAACTTTCTACCTTTACGCACCCTCCCAAACTCATCCACTAACCTTTACACCTTTTCTTTAGAATCTCCCATAAGCACAGTATCATCAGTAAAAAACAACTGTGTCAACTCCCATTTTGCATTTAATTCCCCATAATTTAATCCCACCCCTCTCCCCAACACCCTAGCATTTACTTCTTTTACAACCCCATCTATAAATATATTAAACAACCATGGTGACATTACACATCCCTGTCTAAGACCTACTTTTACCGGGAAGTAATCTCCCTCTCTCCTACACACCCTAACCTGAGCCTCACTATCCTCATAAAAACTCTTTACAGAATTCAGTAACTTACTACCTATTCCATACACTTGCAACATTTGCCACATTGCTCCCCTATCCACTATCATATGCCTTTTCTAAATCCATAAATGCAATGAAAATTTCTCTACCTTTATCTAAATATTGTTCACATATATGCTTCACTGTAAACACTTGATCTACACATCCCCTACCCACTCTAAAGCCTCCTTGCTCATCTGCAATCCTACTCTCTGTCTTACCTCTATTTTTTTCAATAATAACCCTGCCATACACTTTACCTGGTATACTCAGTAAACTTATTCCCCTATAATTCTTACAATCTCTTTTATCCCCCTTCCCTTTATATAAAGGAAATTTAAATGCTCACTGCCAATCTCTAGGTACCTTCCCCTCTTTCATACATTTATTAAACAAAAATACCAATCATTAACATTTTTGTCATGATCCTGTCAATTCCAGCTGCTTTACCCCCTTTCATTCTACGTAATGCCTCACGCACCTCCCCCACACTCACATCCTGCTCTTCTTCACTCCTAAACTATGTTATACCTCCCTGGCCAGTGCATGAAATTACCACCTCCCTTTTTTCATCGACATTTAAAAGTTCCTCAAAATTTTCCCGCTATCTACCCAATACCTCCAGCTCCCCATCTACTAACTACCCTACTCTGTTTTTAACTGACAAATCCATTCGTTCCCTAGGCTTTCTTAACTTGTTTATCTCACTTCAAAATTTGTTCTTGTTTTCAAAAAATTTGTTGACAGAGCCTCTCCCACTCTTTCATCTGCTCTCCTTTTGCACTCTCTCATCACTCTCTTCATCTTTCTTTTTCTTTCCATATACTCTGCTCTTCTATTAACACTTCTGTTTTGTAAAAACCTCTCAAAAGCTACCGTTTTCTCTTTTATCACACCCATTACTTCTTCATTCCACCACTCCTCTTTCCTCCTGCACCCACCCTCCTATAGCCACAAACTTCTGCCCCACATTCTAATACTGCATTTCTAAAACTATCCCAACTCTCTTCAACCTCCCCATTACTCCTACTTGCACTAGCCCACCTTTTTGCCAATAGTTGCTTATATCTCACCCTAACTTCCTCCTCCCTTTGTTTATACACTTTTACCTCTCTCTTACTTGCTGTTGCCATTTTATTTTTGTCCCATCTACCTTTTACTCTAACTGTAGCTACAACTAAATGACCCGATATATCCGTTGCCCCTCTATAAACATGTACATCCTGAAGCCTACCCATCAACCTTTTATCCACCAATACATAATCTAACAAACTACTTTCATTACGTGCTATATCATACCTTGTATACTTATTTATCTTCTTTTTCATAAAATATGTATTACTTATTACCAAACCTCTTTCTACACATAGCTCTATTAACGGTTCCCCATTTACATTTATCCCTGGCACCCCAAATTTACCTACTACTCCCTCCACAACATTTTTACCCACTTTAGCATTAAGATCCCCAACCACAAGTACTCTCACTTGGTTCAAAACTCCCACACACTCACTCAACATTTCCCAAAATCTCTCTCTCTCTCCTCTACACTTCTCTCTTCTCCAGGTGCATAAACACTTAATATTACCCACTTTTCACATCCAACCTTTATTTTACTACACATACTCCCTCTTTACCTGCCAAAACTGATTATTCAACATTATTGCCACTCCTCCTTCAGCTCTAACTCTATTTGAAACTCCTGACCTAATCCCATTTATTTTACCACACTGAAACTCTCCTACCCCCTTCAGCTTTGTCTCACTTAAAGCCAGGACATCCAGCTTCTTTTCATTCATAACATCTACAATCATCTCTTTCTTATCATTTGCACAACATCCACGCACATTCAGACATCCCACTTTAACGGTTTTCTTCTTTTTAGTAAATCTATACAGGAAAAGGGGTTACTAGCCCATTGTTCCCGGCATTTTAGTTGACTTTTACAACACTCATGGCTTACGGAGGAAAGATTCTTATTCCACTTCCCCATGGATATGAAAAGAAAAGCAATAAGAACAAGAACTATTAAGAAAAAATCAAAGAAAACACAGATGAGTGTGAATACATAAATGTGTATATGTATGTGTAGCGTGACCTAAGTGTAAGTAGAAGTAGCAAGAAGTACCTGAAATCTTGCATGTTTATGAGACAGAAAAAAGACACCAGCAATCCTACCATCATGTAAAACAAATACAGGCTTTCGTTTAACACTCACTTGGCAGGACGGTAGTACCTCCCTGGTGGTTGCTGTCTACCAACCTACTTCTACTATACCTACTGTATATATATATATATATATATATATATATATATATATATATATATATATATATATATATATATATATATATATATATATATATATATATATATATATATATATAATATGTATATATATATATATATGTATATATATATATATATATATATATATATATATATATATATATATATATATATATATATATATATATATATATATATATATATATATATATATATATATATATATATATATATATATTATATATATGTCGTGCCGATTAGGTAAAACTTGCGAATTTGGCTTAAATAGCAACGCTCACCTTGCCATATAAGACAAGTGAAAATTTGTGTATGCAATAATTTCGCCAAAATCATTCTGAACATAACGAAAAAAATATATTTCATTGTGTTTGTATATTATTAAATTAATGTTAACGTATCTAAAATATATTTAGTTGGGTTAGGCTAAATTAAATTGCGCTTGTTATAATAAGGTTAGGTAGGTTTTCAAAGTTTCTCTTGGTACAAAATTATAAATTTTTACATTAACATAAATGAAAAAAATATATCTTTAAACGTATAAGAGAAAATTTTAGAAAGGACTTAATTTTATATGAGTTCTTGCTAATTGACCAGTTTTACCTAATCGGCACGAATATATATATATATATATATATATATATATATATATATATATATATATATATATATATATATATATATATATATATATTCTGTTTATAAAAATTTTGTATACAAAATCGTTTTGCTTATTTACAATTTATATGAAAATTGGTTTTGTGAATATACCAGAGATTTACAAATTGCCTTTGTTGATATGCCAGTGGAAAACAAATTTACCATGTTTCATTTACCGGTGGAATACAAACTGACTTTCTTTATACTCTTGTAAAATATAGTTCAGCTTTAATGAAATACTTACTTACCTACGGTATCCCAATTATCTTTGTCTGCATACCAGTGGTAGGCAAACTGTGTGTCATACATACAAGCTGCTGCTGGAGGCACAATGAAGAACTTGGTTAACAAATAGTGTTAAGCCAATAGACTGATAATTCTGACAGTTACTAAATACTATAACAATTACTCCATCACACTGACAGAAACGCCAACACACTGAGAGTTACTGTACCATAATGACAGCTAAAAACTAAACGACCTAACTTAGAAACTTCACCTAGCCTTTGTAGTTTTAATATTACTTTAAAATTATATATATATATATATATATATATATATATATATATATATATATATATATATATATATATATATATATATATATATATGTCGTGCCGATTAGGTAAAACTTGCGATTTTGGCTTAAATAGCAACGCTCACCTTGCCATATAACACAAGCGAAAATTTGTGTATGCAATAATTTCGTAAAAATCATTCTGAACCTAACGAAAAAAATATATTTCATTGTGTTTGTTTATTATTAAATTAATGTTAACGTATCTAAAATATATTTAATTGGGTTAGGCTAAATTAAATTGCGCTTGTTGTAATAAGGTTAGGTAGGTTTTCAAAGTTTCTCTTGGTACAAAATTATAAATTTTTACATTAACATAAATGAAAAAAATATATCTTTAAACGTATAAGAGAAAATTTTAGAAAGGACTTAATTTTAAATGAGTTCTTGCTAATTGAACAGTTTTACCTAATCGGCACGACAAATATATATATATATATATATATATATATATATATATATATATATATATATATATATATATATATATATATACACCAAACTGCGGCAGGCCAGGGCTTGACCCCACGACACATTGTCCCGCCTCAAGAGACAACACAACGTACGTGTCACTATATCATTCCATATCCATTGATATATATATATATATATATATATATATATATATATATATATATATATATATATATATATATATATATATATATATATATATATATATTTTTTTTTTTTTTTTTTTTTTTTCAACAAGTCGGCCGTCTCCCACCGGCCGATTACCACCAAGGCAGGGTGGCCCGAAAAAGAAAAACTTTCATCATCATTCACTCCATCACTGTCTTGCCAGAGGGGTGCTTTACACTACAGTTATAAAACTGCAACATTAACACCCCTCCTTCAGAGTGCAGACACTGTACTTCCCATCTCCAGGACTCAAGTCCGGCCTGCCGGTTTCCCTGAATCCCTCATAAATGTTACTTTGCTCACACTCCAACAGCACATCAAATATTAAAAACTATTTCTCCATTCACTCCTATCAAATACGCTTACGCATGCTTGCTGGAAATCCAAGCCCCTAGCACACAAAACCTCTTTTACCCCCTCCCTCCAACCTTTCCTAGTCCGACCCCTACCCCGCCTTCCCTCCGATTTATACACTCTCGAAATCATTCTGTTTCGTTCCATTCTCTCTACATGTCCGAACCACCTCAACAACCCCTCCTCAGCTCTCTGGATAATAGCTTTGGTAATCCCGCACCTCCTCCTTATTTCCAAACTCCGAATTCTCTGCATTATATTCACACCACACGTTGACCTCAGACATGACATCTCCACTGCCTCCAGCCTTCTCCTCATTGCAACATTCATCACCCATGCTTCACACCCAAATAAGAGTGTTGGTATAACTATAATCTCATACATTCCCCTCTTTACGTCCATGGACAAAGTTCTTTGTCTCCACAGACTCCGAAGTGCTCCACTCACCCTGTTCCCCTCATCAATTCTATGATTCACCTCATCCTTCATAGACCCATCTGATGACACGTCCACTCCCAAATATGTGAATACATTCACCTCCTCCATACTCTCTCCCTCCAATCTGATATCCAATCTTTCGTCAACTAATCGTTTTGTTATCCTCATCACCTTACTCTTTCCTATATTCACTTTCAATTTTCTTCTTTTACATACCCTACCAAATTCATCCATCAACCTCTGCAACTTCTCTTCAGAATCTCCCAAAAGCACAGTGTCATCAGCAAAAAGCAACTGTGACAACTCCCACTTTGTATTTGATTCTTTGTCTTTTAACCCCACACCTCTTGCCAGGACCCTCGCATTTACTTCTCTTACAACCCCATCTATAAATATATTGAACCACGGTGACATCACACATCCTTGTCTAAGGCCTACTTTTACTGGGAAATAATCTCCCTCTCTCCTACACACTCTAACCTGAGCCTCACTATCCTCATAAAAGAACATAAGAACATAAGAATGGAGGAACACTGCAGAAGGCCTACTGGCCCATACAAGGCAGGCCTTATCAAAACCACCACTACCTAAGAATTTACTCCTGTACTCACGACACTAATCAAACCCAGCCCCTCCCACTCATATATTTGTCCAATCTCTTTTAAAGCCACCCAAGGTCCTAGCCTCTATCACCCTACTCGGAAGATTGTTCC
>WNWK01047282.1:0-13990 GCA_009830355.1 Cherax destructor | reverse complement strand
ACAGTTTTGTGTGTTGGCAGTGTTATGTGGTGACAGTGTTATGTGTTGACAGTGTTATGTGCTCACAGTGTTGTGTGCTGACAGTGTTGTGTGCTGACAGTGTTGGTCTGGCAGTGTTGTGTGCTGAGTGTCATGTGCTGACAGTGTTGCGTGCTGACAGTATTATGTGCTGACAGTGTTGTGTGCTGACGTGTTGTGTACTGACAGTGTTGCGTGCTGGCAGTGTTGTGTGCTGAGTGTCATGTGCTGACAGTGTTGTGTGTTGGCAGTGTTATGTGCTGACAGTATTATTGTGAATGTTGGTGCTGACAGTGATGTGTGCTGACAGTGTTGTTGTTTGGCAGTGTTATGTGCTGACAGTATTATGTGCGACAGTGTTGGTGCTGACTGATGTGTGCTGACAGTGTTGTGTGCTGACAATGTTGTGCTGACAGTGTTGCTGAAAAGTCACACAAAGAATCACAAATATAATCCAGAGAGTAACAGTAAACAGTGAGATCAGTGGCTGCTACAGTGAAAATTTACGTTCCCCAAGGCACTGTTCTCGCCCCACTTCTCTTCCTTATTCTCATAACTGACACAAAGAGGGACGTAAACCATAGAGACTTTCATCACGTGCAAAATACATAAACCGCTGATGTAAACCAGCTCTTCCAGTGGCCACTGTATGATGTTCAGTGAGGATAAATTTTGTTTCTGCGTCTCGGAAGAACGGAGGAAGTAAAAACAAGATCGACTATAAGACAAACTGTAGAACGTAAGTCAGTTGTGAGAGACCGAAGTCAATTAGATCTTACCTTCCAGGAGCACAACAGTGTTATTTTCAAGTGTAAGAAAAGTGAAAGGTTGGATAACTAGAACCTTCAGAGCAAAATGCCAAGCCAGTGATGTGTTTTCAGGTCGCTGGTTTTCTAAGCTGGAATATTGCTGCTTCTAACAGCCACCTTCAAGGCAGGTAAAATGTACTGAGAACCTTCCGTATACACCCAGTCCAGCCCTAAATTACTGGGAGTGCTTGAATCACTAGAACTTATCCCTTAGAATGTAGGCGGAAAGATACATCATAATATACACATAGAATATATTGACTGGTATCAAACCTCCACACCAATTACTATTGATGAACACAGGAGACTTGACGGACGGTGCAGGATCCCAATAGCTCAATAGAGAGAACTCAATAAGTGTTGGGACCACGACTCTTCAATGGGGGAGGACCACCAACTAACTCCTGCCTGTCTTTAGAGGGAACTTGCAGATTCCTCAGAACGTTGCTGATCAGCCGGGATGTGGTGCCTGATCTGTGGCCCTGTAAACTGCTTCTTAAGCTGTGTATGAGGATGGTTTTTGCCATTTTATCATGACAGTGGCTTTACCAACGTTCTTATTAGAGTAACATAATGACGTTTTGTCTGGGAGGATGTTTTGGTGTTTGTGTGAGTATCCTGAACGTCGTGGTTGTGTCTCCTGGTTCATCATGGCAATTGGTTAGTGAATGTACGTTACTCAGTTCCTGTGTTAGTGTTTAGACCTGATAAGAGAGAGAGAACGAGAGGAGAGAGAAGAGAGGAAGAGAGGAGAGAGAGAGAGAGAGAGAGAGAGAGAGAGAGAGAGAAGAGAGAGAGAGAGAGAGACAGACAGACAGACAGACAGAGAGAGGACATGAAAGGAGAAGTGTGGAGCTTAACATGACCGTGGGGCAGAGTAGAGTTACTGTGTCCATGTCCCACTACCCTCCCTCACTACCCTCCTCACACCCTCCCTCTTGTGTGTAGTATAGTTACTAGTTATCAAAGGCACTTGTCGATAGACACTTGACCTGTGTGTGTGTGTGTGTGTGTGTGTGTGTGTGTGTGTATGTGTGTGTGTGTGTGTATGTGTGTGTGTATGTGTGTGTGTGTTGTTATATGTGTGTGTGTGTGTGTACACACAAACACGTCTACCTGGGGGGATTTCGGGGTTCGCCCCCGCGGCCCGGTCCATGACTGGCCTGGTGGATGAGGTCTGATCAACCAGGCTGTTTTGTCCATAAACCGACTAGAACCACAGCCCGGCTTGATGAAGAGAATGGACCAGGGGAGACATGGTAATGACGTAGAAGGTACTAGCTTTATTTCCTTGTTCCCTCCCTGGGGTGGAGTGGTGGTGGGAGGGGGAGGGGAGAGGGAGGTGTTAGCCCAGCAGTGACTGGTGTGGGGGTCACCAGGGGCGGTGCTCCCAGCCACACATCTTACACTCCAACCAAAGCACGGATAAAATGCTCTGCTGAACATATTGTGTGTGTTTGTGTGTAGGGAAACTGGGGGGGGAGGTGCTGGTGGAGAAGGGGAGGGTGGATTTATGGGAGGGGGAGGGGGTTGGTGGATTTATGGAAGGGGATGGTGTGGTGGAGGGTGGTGGATTTATGGAAGGGGAGGGGTTGGTGGTTTATGGAAGGGGATGGTGCTGGTGGAGGGGTAGGTGGTTTTTGGAAGGGGGGGGGGTTGGTGGATTTATGGAAGGGGAGGTGCTGGTGGAGGGGTAGGTGGATTTATGGAAGGGGGGGCTGGGTAGGGTTGATTTTAGCCGGGGGGTTGTACTGGGGATCACCGCCCCCGCGACGGTAGACCAGGCCTTTGGTTGCTGGCCGATCGATCAGGTTGTTGGACCGCCGCCTGCAGTCCAGTATATGCACCACAGCCTGGCTGATCAGAAATTAACTTGGGGAACTTATCAAGGTTCTCTTGAAGGCAGACAACAAATAGAGAAATTAAAGCCTAACAAATCCCCAGG
The DNA here is from genome assembly GCA_009830355.1 of Cherax destructor. Classification (NCBI taxonomy): domain Eukaryota; kingdom Metazoa; phylum Arthropoda; class Malacostraca; order Decapoda; family Parastacidae; genus Cherax; species Cherax destructor. The sequence goes on along the minus strand of WNWK01047282.1, from coordinate 11,218 downwards.
CCCGATGAACTGTTTCAAGAGTTTTAAAGGAATGTAAAGAGGAACTTAGCAAACCTTTGGCAAATTTTTCAATATATCACTACAAACTGGCATAGTGCCAGACAATGGAAAAGGGCAAATGTAATACCTATTTACAAGGCAGGTGACAGGTCCTTCCTGGGTCTACCTGGAGAACCGGGGGTCAACGCCCCCGGCCCGGTCTGTGACCCAGGCCTCCTGTTGGACCAGAGCCTGATCAACCAATGTTACTGCTGGCCCACGCAGTCCAACGTACGAAAACAGCCAGGCTGATCGGTCACGGGGTGCCTGTCCAGTGCCTGCTTAAAGACAGCCAGGGGCTTGTTGGTAATCCCCCTGATGTATGGGGAGGCAGTTGAACAATCTTGGGCCCCTCACACTTATTGTGTTGTCCCTCAACGTGCTAGTGGCACCCTGCTCTTCATTGGGGGATGTTACATCGCCTGCCGAGTCTTTACTTTCGTAGGGAGTGATTTTTGTGTGCAAGTTTGGTACTAAGCCCTCGAAAATTTTCCATGTGTATATAATAATGTATCTCTCCGCCTGCGTTCTAGAGTACAGGTTTAGGAACTTCAAGCGTTCCCAGTAGTTGGTGGTTTATCGCACTTATGCGTGCGGTGAAGGTTCTCTGCACATTTTCAAGGTCAGCAATTTCACCCGCCTTGAAAGGTGCAGTTAGTTTGCAGCAATATTCCAGCCTAGATAGAACAAGCGATCTGTAAAGTGTCAACATGGGCTTGGCACCCCTGGTTTTGAAGGTTCTCATTATCCATTCTGTCATTTTCGAGCAGATGCAATTGCTACTTTGTTATGGTCCTTGAAGGTGAGATCCTCTGACATGATCACTCCCAGGTCTTTGACATTAGTTTTTCGCTCTATTGTGTGGTTGGAATTAGTTTTACTCCGATGAGATTTTAATTTCTTCACGTTTTCTGTATCAGAGTAATTGAAATTTCTATCATTGAACTTCATATTGTTTTCTGAGCCCATTTAAAGATTTGGTTTATGTCTGCTTGGAGTCTTGCAGTGTCTTCAACGGTGGACACTGTCATACAGATTCGGTGTCATCTGCAAAGGAAGACACGGCACTGTGGCTTATATCCCTGTCAATGTCTGATATGAGGATGAGGAATAGGATGGGAGCAAGTACTGTGCCTTGTGGAACAGAGCTTTCACAGTAGCTGCCTCAGACTTTCTCTCTTGACTACTACTCTTTTGTGTTCTACTGTTAGAAATTATAGATCCATCTACCAACTTTTCCTGTTATTCCTTTATCACGCATTTTGTGTGCTATTACACCATGGTCACACTTGTCAAAAGGCTTTTGCAAAATCTGTGTATATAACATCTGCATTCTGTTTATCTTCTAGAGCATCCAGGACCTTGTCGTAGTGGTCCAGTAGTTGGGACAGACAGGAGCGGCCTGCTCAAACCCATGCTGTCCTGGGTTGTGCAACTGATGGGTATCAAGATGGGTGGCGATCTTGCTTCTTAGAACCCTTTCAAAGATTTTTATGATATGGGACGTTAGCGCAATTGGTCTGTAGTTCTTTGCTATTGCTTTACTGCCCCCTTTGTGGGCAGGGCTATGTCTTTGTTTTTAGTAGCTGCGGGACGATCCCAGTGTCCATGCTCCCTCTCCATGGATGTTAAAAGCATGTGATAGGGGCTTTTGCGGTTCTTGATGAACACGGAGTTCCATGAGTCGGGCCTCATGCCTTACCTCCATAGTTGGTAAATTTATAATTAATAATGCCGAGGCAATTCGTAGCCATCTTGAAAGGCATAAATTGATTAATGAATCTCAACACGGTTTTACTAAGGGGCGTTCCTGTCTGAATTTACTAACATTTTTTCACTAAGGTGTTTGAGGAGGTGATCATGGTAATGAATATGATATTGTGTATATGGACTTCAGTAAGGCTTTCGATAGAGTTCCACATCAGAGGCTATTGAGGAAACTTAAGGCACAAGGAATAGGAGGAGAATTTTTTCCTGGGTAGAGGCATGGTTGACAAATAGGCGGCAGAGAGTTTGCATAAATGGGGAGAAATCAGAATGGGGCACGTCTCAAGCGGTGTCCCACAGGGTCGATTTTGGGCCCCTGTTGTTTACAATTTACATAAACGACAGATGAGGGAATAAATAGCAACATAAGCAAATTTGCTGATGACACCAAAATAGGCCGTCCAATTCATTCTAATGAGGACATTAGGAGCACTCCAGGATGATTTGAATAGACTGATGCATGTGGTCGGAGAAGTGGCAGATGCAGTTTAATGTAGATAAATGCAAGTTCTATATGTTGGGCAGGAAAATAACCATGCCATATAAACTAAATAATGTAGATCTTAATACTTGTGATTCAGAAGGATTTAGGAGTTCTGGTTAACAGTAATCTAAAACCAAGACAACAGTGCATAAGTGTTCGCAATAAAGCTAACATAATCCTTGGCTTCATATCAAGAAGTATAAATAATAGAGTCCTCAGGTTGTTCTTCAACTCTATATACCTTGGTTAGGCCTCATTTAGATTATGCTGCACAGTTCTGGTCACCGTATTACAGAATGGATATAAAATGCTGGAAAACGTACAGAGGAGGATGACAAAGTTGATCCCATGTATCAGAAATCTTCCCTATGAGGATAGACTGAGGGCCTTGAATCTGCACTCTCTAGAAAGGCGTAGAATTAGGGTGGATATGATTGAGGTGTATACCTTTTACCTTTGATATACCTTTGAAGAGTTTCGAGAGTATCTACTCTCTGAGCCCGGCCATGGGCCAGGCTCGTCTGGTGCTTGCCTGGTCAACCAGGCTGTTGCTGCTGGAGGCCCGCTGCCCCACATATCCATCACAGCCTGGTTGATCTGGCACCTGGTGAAGATATTTGTCCAGTTTCCTCTTGAAGGCTTCTACACTGGTTCCAGCCGTGTTTCGGATATCTTCTGGTAAGATGTTGAATAGTCTGGGACCCCGGATGTTAATACAGTGCTCCCGTATTGTCCCCACCGCACCCCTGCTCCTCACTGGGTTTATTTTACACTTTCTCCATATCTCTCACTCCAGTATGTTGTTATGGCAGTGTGCAGATTTGGGACCAGGCCCTCAAGTACTTTCCATGTATATATTATCATGTATCTCTCTCCTCCGCTCCAATGAGTACATGTTCAAGACTTGAAGGCGTTCCAATAATTTAGATGTTTCAATGGCTCAATGTGAGCCGTAAACGATCTCTGGATTTGTTCCAGCTCTGTATTTATCCTGCCCTGAACGGCCGTCGCACTGAGCAGTATTCTAAGTGAAGGAGCACTAGCGATTTGAATAGTGTCACCATCGGCATTATTTCCCTTGTTTTGAAAGTTCTAATACCCACCCCGTCATCTTCCTGGCTGTTGTGATCTTTGTCTTGTTATGGTCTTTAAACGACAGATCAGCAGACATAATTATTTCCCAAGTCCTTTACGTGTTCCTTTCGTTCTATGTGGTGACCCTCTTGCGTTTGTATATAGTGTTCCTTTTGAGTTCTTCATTTTTTCCATACCTAAGCAGCTGAAACTTATCACCATTGAACGTCATGTTGTTCTCCACTGCCCATTGGAAGACCCTGCTTATGTCCTCCTGTAATTTTTCAGTGTCCTCTACCTAGTGACTTTCATGCTTATTTTAGTGTCATCTGCAAATGATGATACAAAAGTGTGCTGGGTGTTTTTATCTATGTCTGCTATGAGGATGAGAAACAGCAGAGGTGCCAGGACAGTGCCTTGGGGCACTGAGCTTTTGACCTCGCTGATGCTGGATCTGCCCTGTTCATACTACTTTTTGTGTTCTTTGTGTTAGGAACTCAAAAATCCATCTACCTACCTTCCCAGTAATGCCTATGGCCCTCATTTTGTGCGCTATCACTCCATGATCGCATTTGTCAAACGCCTTTGCAAAATCTTGTAAATCACACCTGCGTTTTGGTCGTCCTCCAATGCCTCCTAATTCTGTCATAATGGTTCAGCAGCGTGACAGGCATGATCACCGCTCAAAGCCATGCTGGTTCGGGTTATGTTGTTGTGCTGGTCCATGAACTTTGTAATCTGCCTCTCATCACTCTTTCAAAGATTTTTATGATGTGAGAAGTGAGGGCTACTGGTCTGTAATTTTTAGCTGGTGCTCTACTACCTCCCTTATGCAAAGGAGCTATGTCTGCACTCTTTAAGGCCTCTGGAATTTCACCTAGATCTAAGCTCTTTCTCCACAGAATACTAAGGGCTCTTGCTAATGGTACTTTGCACGCTTTATAAATAAAGCATTCCATGAATCTGGTCCAGGTGCTGAGTGAGTGGGCATGTTGGCATTTCTTTTCGAAATCTATGGGATTTGTACTAATTCGGTTAGGTGGTCTGCAGCCTTCTTGCTGGAGTGAAAAATATTTCTGCATTTTCACCTTGCTGTCATTTAGTGGTTGCTGAACACTGACTCATACTGTTCTTTTAAATTTCACTCATTTCCTGTTCATCGTCCGTATAGATCTCCTCTCAATAATGGTCCAATTCTACAGGTAGTTCTTAGCTTGGATTTTGCATAGGAGTAGAAATATTTTTGGGTTTCTTGCAATATCCTGTATGGCTCTTTGTTCCTTTGTACTTCTTCTGTCAGGTATGCATCTTAAGTTTTTGCTCTAATTCCGTGATCTCTCGGTTAAGGCTATCTCTCTTCTGTTGCAACATAACTGTGTTTTTCAGCAATTCAGAACCCAATTCAGTAACCCAAGTCTTGAACATTACTCATTGGAGCGGAGAGAGAGAGTACATGATAATATAACATGGAAAGTACTTGAGGGCCTGGTCCCAAATCTGCACTCCATAACAACATACTGGAGTGAGAGATATGGGAGAAAAGTGTAAATAAACCAGTGAGGAGCAGGGGTGGGTGGGGACAATACGGGAGCACTGTATTAACATCCGGGTCCAGACTTATTCAACATCTTACCAGAAGATATCCAAAAGAGCTGGAACCAGTGTAGAAGCCTTCAGAGGAAACTGGACAAATATCTTCCCGGTGCCAGATCAACCAGGCGATGGATATGGGAGCAGCGGGCCTCCAGCAGCAACAGCCTGGTTGACCAGGCAAGCACCAGACGAGCCTGGCCCTATGGCCGGGCTCAGAGATAGATACTCTCAAACTCTTCAAGGTCTTCAAAGGTATCCTGTACCATCTCCTAACGCTCTCTCTCTATATCTGATCTTCTTCGGGGTTTCCTCAATGGTACGTGTTTCATACATACCTTGTATGCTTCTGTATTCACTTCTCTAGGCACTGGTGGGGATTTAGAGGTGCTCATGTCTGATTCCCATGATATGTCTGATAGCTCTTGGTTTATTTTTTCCCAGTCAATTCTATGATTATTAAAATTAAACTTACTGAACATTCCGTCTCTAACATTGTGTCGCAGTTCCCTAACCTGAGTTAATACTAGTTTGAACTTCTATAGATGTTATGATCAGAGTATATTGTTTTTGTAACTGTTATGTCTCTGATTAATTCTCGTTGTTTGTGAATATCAAATCCAGGGTATTTTCATTTCTAGTGGGATCAATTATCTGTTGGTTTAGTGAGTACTTTTCACAAAGCCTCATTAGTTCCCTGGTATGTCCTGTTGAGCCAGGGTGCTTCCAGGAGTTATTTCTGGTATAACATTATGGTGCCTCATCTTCCATTTTACATGAGGGAGATTAAAATCTCAAGGATTAAAATGTTTGGGGTGGGATTCTCTAGCCTATCCAGATAGCTATCTATCTTCTTTAACTGCTCTGTGAATTCCTCCGCATTGCTGATGGTGGTTTGTATAAATGGAAAACAGGAATAAATAAAGGGATGTAAATAGCGGCTGAAAATATCCAGCCAAGACAGGACTCGCAGCAATGGTTTCAAGTTGGAAAAGTTCAGATTCAGGAAGGATATAGGAAAGCACTGGTTTGGTAATAGAGTTGTGGATGAGTGGAACAAACTCCAGTACCGTCATAGGGGCTGGGACGTTGTGTAGTTTTAAAAATAGGTTAGATAAATACATGAGTGGGTGTGGGTGGGTGTGAATTGGACCTGACAGCTTGCGCTACTAGGTCAGATGCAGTACTAATTCCTTAAGTGGAAGTGACCTGACTACCTGGAGTTACCTGGAAAGGTAAACTCCAGGTGGTCAGGTCAAGCAGGAGTGATGGAGCTGTCTTGCATGGGTCAGTAGGCCTGCTGCAGTGTTCCTTATTTCTTATGTTCCTATGAAGGAAGGCTGTTGATGTGTTGTTGAACTGTGACTAGTACTAGTTCTAGTACTCATCGTGCCCCTGCTTGTCATCATAGGTACCTTGCCATTTTTCAAGCATCTTGTTTTCATTTTGTAGTGATTTCAGGATCTTCCTGGAGTCTACCTGGAGGGCATTCCGGGGGTCAGCGCCCCCCGACCTGTCCACGACCAGGCCTCCCGGTGGATCAGGTCCTGATCAACCAGTGTATGTTATTATGTATCTCTGCTACGTTCTAAGGGACTACAGTTCTGGGGACTTCAAGCACTCCCTGTAATTTAGATTCTTGACTGGGTTTATACGAGGTATGAAGGTTCTCTGTATATTTTTCCAGCAGAGGAATCTCACCTGCCTTACGGGCAGAAATATTCCACCTAGAGAGAACCAGCGACCTGAAGAGTGTCATCACTGGCTTGACATCTCTTGTTTTGAAGGTTCTAGTTATAATAACAACAACTATTTTTATTTCTACAAGTACATGTACAAGGTATACAGACCATACTTGACATCAATGACATCTTCTATAGAAAGACCCTTGTTATGCAGAGCATTTCCGCAAATTAGGTCAGTTTTGTCCCAGGATACGACCCACACCAGTCCACTAACACCCAGGTACCATTTTTACTGATGGGTAAGGTAGACAACCGTGTAAAGAAACAAAATGTTTCTACCCTCACTGGAAATCGAACCCAGACATTCGCGTTAGCCACCAGGCCACGGGGCACCGTGTTGTGATTCTTGAATGTGAGATCTGACATGATCACTCCCAGTTCTCTCACAATAATGTACATAGACTTTCCTGCGACCATGGTGTAATAGCGCACAAAATGTGCAATAAAGGAATAACTGGAAGCGTGGCTAGATGGATCTTTAACTTTCTATCAAGAGAACGTGTAGAGTAGTGGTAAATATAGTTATGTCGGACCCTGCTGTTGTGAAAAGCTGTGTTCCACAAGGCACAGTACTCCTTCCCATCCTGTCCCTCACCCTCACATAGACAGAGATGTAAACCACAGACAGCACCGTGTCATCCTTCGTAGAAGATACCAGAATCTGCATGAGACTGTTATCTATTGAGGACGCGGTCAATCTCCAAGCGGATAAATTCCAGTTACACAGTTATGGAAAACTTCAGGTAATGGAAGCTACAACGGAGTACAAATAGATACTAACCACACAATAGAGCAAAAAGCTAATGTGCTCTTAATAATTCAGTAAAACACCTTAATTACTGGGAATGGTTGGAAGTCCCTTGACCTGTACTCCTTGGAGGGCAGGCGAAAAGATACATCATAATTCACCTGGAAATTCCTAGAGGAAATGGTCCCAAATCTGCAAATGAAATTACTCCCTACGAAAAAGACTGGAGACGGTGTAACTCCAAGAAAGGCAGATGTGCCTAGAGTACACTAAGAGAAAACACAATTAGTGTCAGGGGCCCAAAAGTTTTCAACAGCTTCCCATCGTTCATAAGGGGTATTACCAATAGACCCTGGCTTCTTCAAAGGGAGTTGGATAAATTCCTAAAGTCATGCCTGACCAGCTGGGTGCTGGTTCGTACCCTGGATTGCGTGCGGCCAGAACAACGTTGATCAGGCCCGATCCATCGGAGGCCTGGTCATGGACCGGCCCGCGGGGCGTTGACCCCCGGAAATTTGTTATTGAACAAGAATTGTTGACACTGGCCACTGGAAGACTTGGTTTATATCAGCTTGGAGATTTAGCGTCCTCAGTGGATGACTCTCATAACTCTTACTATCCTCTGCAAAGGGATGATACATTGTTTTGATTTATGTCCCTTCTATTAAGTTTAAGAATGAAAAAGTGGGGGGACCGTGCCGGGGTGGTGGTGGTGCTAGTGGTGGTGGTGATGGTAGGATGATGGTGGTAGCGGTAGTTGTGGGCATGGTGGTTGGCTGATTGTGGTTTACCCACCAGGTGAGTACCTGATGACCATCACAAGGATCATGGTACCGGGGCCACCTACCTCTCTCTGAACCCTCCCTTCAACCCCCTTCCATCCCTAACCGCTACCATCCCTGCCCTCCACCACAACCACAACTACCACCACAACCACAACTACCGCCTCTATCACGTAGGATGACAGGTAAGACTTACACACCATAAAAGCTCTATTACATCCAGTACCCCACACCTTTACGCTCCTACTCTTTCCCTTCTCAATAGTGTTAGTCCTGTAATATTTCCTATCCAGTGGAGGCCTGGTCTGTGACCCAGCCCTGGTCTGAGACCCAGCCCTGGTCTGTGACCCAGCCCTGGTCTGAGACCCAGCCCGGTTTGACCCAGCCCTGGTCTGAGACCCAGCCTGGTCTGTGACCCAGCCCTGGTCTGAGACCCACTCTGGTCTGTGACCCAGCCTGGTCTGGCCCAGCCCTGGTCTGAGACCCAGCCCTGGTCTGTGACCCAGCCTTGGTCTGAGACCCAGCCCTGGTCTGAGACCCAGCTCTGGTCTGAGACCCAGCTCTGGTCTGAGACCCAGCCCTGGTCTGAGACCCAGCTCTGGTCTGAGACCCAGCTCTGGTCTGAGACCCAGCCCTGGTCTTGACCCAGCTTGGTCTGAGACCCAGCTCTGGTCTGAGACCCAGCTCTGGTCTGAGACCCAGCCCTGGTCTGAGACCCAGCCTGGTCTGAGACCCAGCTCTGGTCTGAGACCGGTCGGGCCCAGCTCTGGTCTGAGACCCAGCTCGGTCTGAGACCCAGCCCTGGTCTGAGACCCAGTTGGTCTGAGACCCAGCTCTGGTCTGAGACCCAGCCCTGGTCTGTGACCCAGCTCGGTCTGAGACCCACTCTGGTCTGAGACCCAGCTCTTCTGAGACCCAGCCCTGGTCTGAGCCCAGCTCTGGTCTGAGACCCGCTCTGGTCTGAGACCCAGCCCTGGTCAGCCCAGCCTGGTCGAGACCCAGCCCTGGCTGAGACCCAGCCCTGGTATGAGACCCAGCCCTGGTCTGAGACCCAGCTCTGGTCGAGACCCAGCCCTGGCGAGACCCAGCCTGGTCTGAGATCCAGCCTAACATATAACATCACAGCTACTATTGTTCTTTCCCAAAAAAACAACCGAGTAATTTCTTGGACCTCGACAACTGCTGTACGTCTTCCCCGTCATCCAACACAGCCAGGGGCTGTGTTGGAGACCCTTTAAGTGACTTCCCATTTTTACCGTCCCTTCCCCGGGGGTCATCGGGAAGGCAGGCGAAGGGAGGGATGGGCAAGGCGGCAATGGAAAGTCTTCAGGTCATGTTTTCAGACACTCGGAGATGGACTGGTGGCTGGCTGGCTGCTGGTCCCTGGGGTCTGACCAGAGAGGGACTAGTGGCTGGTTTCTGGGGTCACCAGAGAATGACTAGTGGCTGGTTTCTGGGTCTGACCAGAGACGGACTGGTGGCTAGCTTTTTGGATCCTGGGGTCTGACCAGAGGGACTGGTGGCTGGCTGCTGGTCCCTGGGGTCTGACCAGGAACATTGCCACAGGGTATAAAGTCTTTACCCTGCTGTAATTGTGCTCTCTGCCCTCTGATTGCTAACAATGCACAGTTGAATCAAAACTCGCCGTGGGCGTGGTCTTCTTGGGCAGATTTGATATGGGGGTAATTGGAGATAATTGGATTCAGGATGTCAGGTGTGTGGAGATGCCTTTGTCAGGTGTGGAGATGCCTTTGTCAGGTGTGGAGACGCCTTTGTCAGGTATGGAGACGCCTTTATCAGATGTGGAATGCCTTTATGAGGTGTGGAAACGCCTTTATCAGGGGGTGGGGAGGCTCCGGTACTCCGGCTCCGGCATAGAAAAACTCTGGAAGCTCAACTGAAGGTGAAGGTACCAAGATTGGCAGTTCCACCATGAAGAATTAGACACATGTAGACGTTTCGCCCTCCAGTGGCTTTATAATAAATTCAAGGAATGAGGCGAAGAATTATATCAGAAGATGAGGTAATCTCTTCCTCCAGACTTGGAGTTGGTGAAGAACACCTAGTCTTGAAGGACCTGAGGCCATCATGGGCACCGTAGTCTTGAAGGACGAGGCACAGTCATGGAGCACCGTAGTCTTGAAGGACCTGAGGCACAGTCATGGGCACCGTAGTCTTGAAGGACCTGAGGCACGTCATGGAGCACCGTAGTCTTGAAGGACCTGAGGCACAGTCATGGGCACCGTAGTCTTGAAGGACCTGAGGCACAGTCATGGAGCACCGTGTCTTGAAGGACCTGAGGCACAGTCATGGAACACCGGTCTTGGGACCTGAGGCACAGTCAGGGCACCGTAGTCTTGAAGGACCTGAGGCACGTCATGGAGCACCGTAGTCTTGAAGGCCTGAGGCACAGTCATGGAGCACCACTTGAAGGACCTGAGGCACAGTCATGGAACACCAGTCTTGAAGGACCTGAGGCACAGTCATGGAGCACCGTAGTCTTGAAGGACCGGGCACAGTCATAAAACACCGTAGTCTTGAAGGACCTGAGGCACAGTCATGGAGCACCGTAGTCTTGAAGGAACTGGGAGTCATGGAACACCGTAGTCTTAAGGACCTGGGCACAGTCATGGAGCACCGTAGTCTTGAAGGACCTGAGGCACAGTCATGGGACACCGTAGTCGAAGGAACGGGCAAGTCATGGGCACCGTAGTCTTGAAGGACCTGAGGCACAGTCATGGGCACCGTAGTCTTGAAGGAACTGGGCACAGTCATGGAGCACCGTAGTCTTGGGACCTGAGGCACAGTCATGAAGCACCGTAGTCTTGAAGGAACTGAGGCACAGTCATGGAGCACCGTGTCTTGAAGGAACTGAGGCACAGTCATGGAGCACCGTAGTCTTGAAGGAGCTGAGGCACAGTCATGGAGCACCGTAGTCTTGAAGGAACTGAGGCAATCATGGGCACCGTAGTCTTGAAGGAACTGAGGC
>WNWK01047281.1:0-13991 GCA_009830355.1 Cherax destructor | reverse complement strand
GTTTACACAAGGAACATAGATAAAATGAGACACGAAGCACATGAAAAACTGAAAAAGTATTTGAAATAAATTTACACGAAACTGAAACACAAGTCTTTAAATGTCACTAAGAAAATTCACTGCTTAAATGTCTCACACACACGAATGTCTATAATAGAATAGAGTCTAATGATGAATGAACGACGAGTGTAGGTGGAGAGATATATTCCTGGTCGTTGACTGCTGAGTCTTGTAGAAATGCGCTTTCACCGAAGAACTCACACAGCAAGCTTTACGTTGGCGCTCTGGGATGAAGGAAGACACTCTCGACTTGCTATGTGAGCCAGAAACAATGCTGCTGGTACCCCAGATAGGGTAGAAATACCACAAAATGTTGGCTGGTAGAGGGTAGTGTGAGCAGGTGGTATCTTTGTTTACACTAGCGCGGGTGGTGAGTGGCGCGCGTGGATGACGTCACTGCTGCCTGAGTTGCTGGCGGTGGGCGATGACGTCACGGGGTTCGGCCAGTACACTTAAGTCTCACGGCCTTGGGACTACAACCCAGGTGGCTTTTTGTACAATAAGCCACAGGAATGGTGAATATCACTCTGACAAGCGTCCAACTTGTAGCACAGAGCGATTGGAGACAAAACTGCAAGGAACTGGCTTGCTGAAGAAACGACTGGCTTACTTGTATAACTGGCTTTCCTGAAGAAGCTGGCTTAGCTCTTAGGACTGGTAAACCTGAATTCTCTTACTTGCACACAGCAGTGAGATGCAGGATGGATGACAAGAGACAGACTGGATGACTGCAGGCTTGGCTTAGGCTCTTCCCATAAACTGGCTTACTTTTTGGCTTAATTGCAAAACCCAGATCAACTCTTCGGAGGTTTACTTGCAATTAGAAGCCAGAAGACTGGAGACACTGCTTCAGAAGAGTCTTGGATGACGACACGGGTGAGGGGAAGGTGAGTCGCTGGCGACGGTTGATATTGACGCCCGCGGCGGTACTCTCTCACACCGGCTTCTTCTTCTTCTTGTTAATCTGCTCAGATTACACAAAATCTAGGCCCACCAGCTGTCACCATTTGTGTTGTGGGGTTCTTTTCATAGATTTGGTAATATTAACAGACGATGAGCTTGGGTTTTGGTAGCGTTTAATGAGGCGTTGGATATATGGGAGCTGAGAGCCTATGCCTGTGTCCGTCTGTCCTGCACTCAGTCTCGATGGTAACTGAACACTAGGCCGCCTGGCGCTGAGGCATTCAAAAGGCAGGCCTATCATTGGCTGATGCCAGATCACATGGGCAGAGGTTGGAAATCACGTGAACAGCCGTGATGCAGCCGTTATAAGTACAACCCGTACATACTTACCTACTTGCCTACCTACTTCCCTTAGCGCTTGAAGCTGTGTGTGTGTGTGGGGACATCTAAATTTGCTGAGTCAGGGTAAGGCAGCTGTCAAAATGACATATTATACCATTACTCTCCACCCTCACTGCTGTCAACCTGTCAACACAAAAGGGGTTTCATGTCTGCTTCCCCACAACCTCCTTCCTGCCTTCCTTTCTTCCTTCCTCTCATTTCTTCCTTCCTGCCTTCCTTTCTTCCTTCATTCATTCCTTCCTTTTTTTTCTTCCTTCCTTTCTTACTTCTTTTGTTCCTTCCTTCCTCACATCTTTCCTTCCTTTCTTTCTTACTTCTTTTGTTCCTTCCTCTCATCTCTTCTTCCTTTCTTTCTTCTTTCCTTCCTTCCTTTCCTCCTTCCTTCTTCTTTCCTTCCTTCCTCTCATCTCTTCTTTCCTTCCTTCCTTTCATCTCTTCTTTCCTTCCTTCCTTTCATCTCTTCCTTCCTTCCTTCCTCTCATCTCTTCCTTCCTTTCTTTCTTTCTTCCTTCTTTCCTTCTGGTATCCTGGGCATTGCTTTTGGTCACAAACTCCTCAAAACCATGAAATTCATCTTCAGAGACACTTCCATCTGTGTTAGAGCTACCACTGAGGAAGAGAAAAGTCCCAGATTCGCCGGGAGTCAGATATTTCTTACGCTAGGGATGCTGAACATGGACTACTGAAATGGCTTTCCCACAATGCACCACTGGCTGCCCGATTTTTTTTATACTGCGCGCACTGACCACACAGACCCTTTCTCTCACATGTGGGCCTACCAGCTTTCTCCCACTTGATTTGAGACCGCTAGAATTTAGGCGTATAAATACGTCCGAAACATTGGCTCGTAAGATGTATATATACGTCCGAAACAGTCAAAGGGTTAATAGTTGCCAAGAAACAGTCAATAAAACCATAAAAACTACCCTAGAAAACACCTCAAAGTTGCTATTTTAAACCAAATATATGATCAAAGGTTTTCTTTTCCCATTATACACTGCCAGGGGTAGAATTTATTTTTATACTGTGCACACTTGCTGCACAGGCCATTCCATCCTGTCTAGGTGAAAATTTACCACTCAGAGCATATTTGAAGGTGCTGTGTTTAACCCTTTCACTGTCTCGTGCATAGATCTACATTATTGACATCAAGGTTACTTACATAGATCTACGTTTTTGACATCAGGGTCACTTACATAGATCTTCGTTATTGACATCAGGGTCACTTGCATAGATCTACGTTATTGACATCAGGGTCACTTACATAGATCTATGTTATTGACATCAGGGTCACTTACATAGATCTATGTTATTATCATCAGGGTCACTTACATAAATCTACGTTTTGAGCTCAACTCCCCCTCATATAAGCTGTGAACATTAAATTTTGGCCTAAACCTGAAAAATGAAAAATGAGTCTGTACGGTGAGTGTGCATGGTACAGTGGACCCCCGAGTAATGAACACCTCGGAAATCGTACAATTATGTAAGTATAATATTGTAAGTGCTTGTGGAAGTGTATTTTTGGGGGTCTGAAATAGACTAACCTATGTGACATTATTCCTTAAGGGAGTAAATTCGTTTGGTAATGGCACTTGAGCAGGCTTCTGGAATGAAGTTTTTACGTTACTCGGGAGTCCACTGTATGTGTTATGACTTCAATATCGTAACTTAAATATAAAGGTCCTGGCTCCTAAATGGCTGCTCAATCTGCTGTCTAGGGGCATTTAAATTACACTAAAAACACACAGCAACTCTCGGGCCAGCATGTACTCATACACATTATGAAGCATGAGTGCAAATAATTAATATAGTACAGTGGAACCTCTACTAACGAGCGCATCCACGTGCGAGTTTTTCCAGATGCGAGCAGTTGATCGGTCGATTTTTTGCTTCCATAGGCGAGCGAAATTTCCAGATGCGAGTAGGCCTCAAGGGAGGTTTCTTGACTCTGGTGAGGGGCTCTTGCCCTTGATCTAGGGAATTGGATCTCATTTGTTTGTTGGACTATCTTATTGAAACTTGGGCAATGTATGATGGAAAGATGTTTCTTAATGTACACCAAAATTGAAAGAAATCTGACTATAAATAACTGAGTTCACTTCTCAGCCTTAGCCGGCCCTTAGCGGTATATTTTCGTATGGTTTTTATGGTTGTATTCTCATCTTTTTGGTCTCAATTGATAGAATGGAAGATATATTACAGACATAGATATGATTTTGATATCTTTCACAACGAAAAGTACCTTGAAATTGAGCTCAAAGTAGCTGAAATGTTTGATTTTTGGCGATGTTCAAGAGTAAACAAATGACGTCACTGTCCAATACCTGTCCGAATGGGTCGACATTATTTGTACAATTATTACAATAATGCAATAGTCTGCATAACAATAAATATTCTATTTTTTGTGTGAATAAAAATTCCAAATGGTAAGCAGTATTATTATTATAAGAATACAGTGGTCCCTCGGTTTTCGCTGAAAATTCGTTTCAGAATGCTGCTCAAGTGCCATTACCGAACGAATTTACTTCCTTAAGAAATAATGTCACGTAGGTTAGTCTATTTCAGACCCCCAAAAATACACATGCAACAGCACTTACGAAAATACACTTACATAAATGTTCGAGTTTGGAGATGCACGAAAACCGAGGGACCACTGTACATACGTACTACTACTACTACTAATAATAATAATAACAATGATATGTATAATATAATAATTATTACTATAAGAATAATTATTGTTATAAGAATACGTATGTACTAAAAAATAATACGTAATTATAATAATATAAATACAGTGGTCCCTCGGTTTTCGCCGAAAATTCGTTCCAGAATGCTGCTCAAGTGCCATTACCGAACGAATTTACTTCGGTAAGAAATAATGTCAAGTAGGTTAGTCTATTTCAGACCCCCAAAAATACAATTGCAACAGCACTTACGAAAATACACTTACATAAATGCTCAAGTTTGGAGATGCACGAAAACCGAGGGACCACTGTAATACTATAAGTGAGTTTCAGATCACCACCACAAGATGGCAGTGTGTATAAAACATCGCCGCTCAGGGAGGGAGGGAATTTTTCGTGTTTTCATTACGTTTCTTGCAGTTATTTTGTGAAATTTCTTCTTTCTAACCATGAATCTTAAGAAAGCAAGTGCAAAGGACAGTGCTGAGAAGAAAATGAGGATGATTTCTATGGAATTAAAGCAGGAAATCATACATAAACACAAACTAGGTGTAGCATTATGAGTGTACCATTGAGAGTGTACCATTGAGAGTGTACCATTGAGAGTGTACCATTGAGAGTGTACCATTGAGAGTGTACCATTATGAGTGTACCATTGAGAGTGTAGCAATTAAACCATTAAGAGATAGAAAAAGGACGATCTAATGGAGTTTGCCTTACAAACACTCAGTTTTCCGTTATAAAAGCATGGGAAGGTATGCCAAGAGCAACAACAATGGTCACTGACACTACTCACATACGTAATATTTCGTTCATTCTAGTTTATATATCATGTATCTATGTTATTAATATTGTTTATTACGTTAGCACTGCTACTGCCCCAAACGTATATTTACGTTTTATTTTTCCTGCCTCCAAATTTGGCACGATTGGCCTGAGATGCCTGGTCAGCATAGAATGGGTCTTAACACTGTGTGTGCGCCATATTAAAAAAATCTGGGACCACCTAGTACCTTGTGGGAGCACCAGTTAAATTGAGGGCCAGCTAGAGCAAACACTGTGGCAAACACCATAGATTCACTGATGTCATGTCATATTAACACTCCCCTTTGAAGTGGAAAGTGATGTGGCAGGCTGGCAGGCCAGCTGCCTGCCTGGGGACCTGGCTGGCAAAAAGCTGGTTGGCCACCTGGCTGGCCAGCAGCTGGATGGTCAGCTGGGTACCTGATTGGCTGTCTATCTCTGTCTGTGTCTGTATCTATCTGTCTCTGTCTCTATCTCACAGGAACACATACGTAAATACAATTATACATAGTGTAAATTACCTAGGATAACTAAAAAAATCAAGACAAAGTGTTATAATGTGCTTGTGATCTGTGTAATACCAGTTGGTTCATGAGCTACTCTCTGAGACAAGCAGACAGAAAGGAGACAACACACAGGCAGACAGAAAGACAGACACACACAGACAGACAGACAGAAAGACAGAAAGACAGACACACAGACAGACAGACAGATACAGACAGACATACAGGTTTGCGTAACAAATAAAGGAAGCAATGTAAGCTGTCAAATGTCATCACTGTAATTACTGGACTGATAAGAAGAGATAAGACTATGGCTCACCCGTCTCGTAAAATGTTACCAGAGTCATTAGTGGAGATCAGATGAGATAAGGCAGCGACACAAGACAGACAGACAGAAAGACAGACAGGTAGGTTTGCATAACAAATAAAGGAAAGAAATGTAAGCTGTCAAATGTCATCACTGTAATTACTGGACTGATAAGATGAGATAAGACTATGGCTCACCCGTCTCGTAAAATGTCACCAGAGTCATTAGTGGAGATCAGATGAGATAAGGCAGCAACACAAATCTTTTATTATTATTATTATTATTATTATTATTATTATTATGCACTATTATCATTATTATTCACTATCATTATTATTATTATTATTTGAGTACAATTTCAGTACCTAATATTAGTGTCAGAACACAGATTGTCTATGAAATCACAAGAACTACTATAAATTGTGATTATGAGAACATAAAAATTATATAAAATAATAAAAAAAAGTGAAAAAAAGGTATATCGGCAATGATTCTGCAAGCTGCAGGACTCCTGTTACTGTCAGGTGAGCATCCAGTGCCAACTTCTCTGCCTCATATCTTGGTAACTACTGACCCAAATTCTTTTTTTTTATCCTATAACACTTTATTTCTATATAAAAAAAAAAAATTTTTCAAAAGATTCGGGGCACTGGGCGAGCTAACGTAAATATACGTTTGGACCGTTTAAGGGTTAATTCCATTTCAATTAATTTAAAGGAGGAAAATTGACTCTGCAAACGAGCAAATCCAGTTGCGAGCAAGCTCCTGGAACGGATTAAACTTGTAAATAGAGGTTCCACTGTATATGGAAGGACAAGGAAAACTCACCTAATACAAAAATATATATCCATGGGGAAGTGGAACAGAATTCTTCCTCCGTAAGCCATGCGTGTCGTAAGAGGCGACTAAAATGCCGGAGCAAGGGGCTAGTAACCCCTTCTGTATATATTACTAAATGTAAAAGGAGAAACTTTCGTTTTTCCTTTTGGGCAAAAGGAAACGGTGGGAAACGGCCGACGTGTTGAAAGAAGATGAAGTAACTTATATACAACTTAAACTCTACTACAAAATCACCTTAACTCCAGTTCACATTAGCTCACTAGCACACTGCTACTAGTGAATAAAAGAACTGGGAGGCTCCATGACACTCTCCCCCCTTTCTGCAGGCTACTTAGCCTACAGTTAAAACTTTAAATACTCTCCAAAACACAGACCCTTGCACAGACTACGGCCTTAAAAAACATGAGAGCATTTACACACTAACTAAATTATAATATACACTAAAAAAATTACCAAAATTACCTACTCACACTACCGCCCAAACATAATGACTTCACCCTGTCACCACCCATCTCGTACTGAACTCTCACAAACACCTCACTCTCCTCTTCTGGCCACTCTGCCTGAATGACAGGAATAAAACACGTCTAGATTCAGAATAATACTCGGAAAATGACTATATATGGAGCGTTTTTTATAAATTATTTTACTGCCCCACACTGCGTAACACAGTTCATGATGGGAAAAGGAAACCTCTGACCTTGTGTTTGGTTTAAAATAGCATCTTTAATTATAATAATAACAATAATAATATTTATTTCTACAAGTACATGATACAACTTATACAGACCTAGCTAACATCAGTGGCATACTATATAGAGAATCCCTTGTTATACAGAACATTTTGGGCAAATTATGTTTATGTCCCAAGGATACGACCCACACCAGTCGACTAACAACCAGGTACCTGTTTACTGCTAGGTGAATAGGGACAGCAGGTATCTTAAGAAAACATGCCTCAATATTTCCAGCCCTATCGGGGATCGAACCATGGACCTCAGTGTGTGAGCTGAGTGCGTTACCAACTGAGCAACGGGACACCTTTGAGGTATTTTCTGGGATGGTTTTTATGATTTTATTGTCTGTTTCTTGGTATCATTTGACAGATGAGTTTGGTTGGTTTCAGGATAGAAGTATCTGAAAGTAGCAAAATTAATATTTTTTTGATGATTTTCCTGAGGACGGGTAAGGCCTCCCTACACACTGTGCTCTGTCTTATGGCTTTTTACTAGATCTGCTTCAATTATTGGGGTGCCATAAACAATGACTAATGAGCTCAGCTGTGAGTGGTAAATTTTGGACTAGATACGAGAGAATGTGTCTATGCAGCGAGTGTGCACCATATAAGAAAATCCTGCCCTACTCAGTGCATGATTGGAAAAACAAAGCTGTGACCGTTTGTATGGTTGTGATGTGTTTTTGGATTTACTTTTATGGTTTTAATCTCAGTTTTTTAGTTTCATTTGATAGAATGAAGATACATACAGAAACAGAGAGGATTTTGATTGGTTTCAGGATTGAAAGTAGCTTGAAATTGAGCTCAAAGTTTTGTAGCATAAATATTCAATTTTTGTCAATATTCCAAAGGACACTAATCACATCACTCGTCTAATACGTGTCCAACTGGCCACTTTAATGCGTGTTCATGACTGCGCCAACATTATTTATTCAATTATTACAATAAAGCAGTAGTCTGCATAACAGTATGCAGTGGAACCTCGAGTTTCGGCCTTTTTGAGTTTCGGACGCTTTTTTCGGCTAAATTTTGTTTTGAGTTTTGAACAGTGCCCTGAGTTTCGGGCACCATATCAGACTTGTCTGCCTAACCAGCCTAACCAGGCTCCTCCCACTCAGACAAAAGAGTTTCAACAAGCACAACAAACAAATGAATGTCAACAAGCACAATTCCCTAGCTACCACAATAATTATTTTCCTCACAAACATCTTATTTACTTACAATGAGACATGCAACTTTATAAACTACTTATTTAAATGTGTGTATTCATAACCTATTGTATTGAGAAAATCAGATTTAACTCAGCTTCTTCTAGCCTGCTCTTCTGACATTTAAGCAGTAATTCTGATTAATTCAATATAATTAGGTATTCATGTTACTTAATTACAACAATACATGTTGGGTCCTATAGCCCATAACAATGACGATCTACTGTACCTTTTTTTCTTGTTTTTATTCTAATTTATATAATTTTTATGTTCTGATAATTACAATTTATAATAGTTCTTGTGATTTCATAGCCGATCTTCGTTCTGACACTAATATTAGGAACTGAAATAGTACTCAGATAGTCACAATCACACCGACAGGGGAATATTTTCACCTGCCTTGGTCATTTACTATTGTCTAGAAATATATATAAAGTATTTATAGGTCTCTGGAATGTTTTAGATACGCTGGAGTACAGTGGACCCTTGGTTAACAAAATTAATCCGGTCCAGGAGCTATTACTTAATCTAAATCTTTCGTAATCTGAAACCTTATTTCCCATGAGAAATAATGTAAATACAATTAATTCGTTCCACAAAAAAATAATCACTCAAAAAAAAAAAAATAACATTTACTTACCTTTATTGAAGAGACTTGCAGGCATCTGGAAGATATAGATGATGACTGGAGCAGGGTGTTAGTGGTTGGAAGGGGAATCCCCCTCCAAAAGGACTTCAGGTAACAAGTCCCTCTCTGGGGTTACTTCCCTTCTTGGTCTTTTAATGCCACTAGGACCAGCTGGAGAGTCACTAGACCCCTGCCTGATGAAGTAACTGTCCAGAGTCCTCTGTTTCTGGCGACTCTTCAACACTTTTCTGAAGTACAACATGGCTCTGTCACTGAAGTGGTTGCACAGAAGGCTCATTTCAGCTTGCTCAGGGTGGTATCTTTCAACAAATGTCTGCAACTCATTCCACTTTGTACTCAGCTGTGGTCTGTTGCTGTTCCAGATGAAGCTCTTGCAGCTCTTCAGTTGTTAGCTCTACCCTGTGCTCCTCCACCAACTCTTCCACATCCTCACCACTCACCTCCAACCCCAGGCTGTTCCCCAATTCCACAATATCTTCCACAACATGTTCCACAACAGGCACAGGGTCGCCAGGGTCAGGGTCAGCCTCAAATCCTTCAAAATCCCTCTTTTCAACACAATCCGGCCACAGTGGTCTCCAAGCAGAGTTCAGAGTCCTGGAAGTCACTTCCTCTCAAGCCTTACCTATAAGGCCTATGCAATGCACGATATTGAGGTGTTCTTTACAGAACTCTCTTAGGGTCAATTCAGAGTCATTGGTCATATTAAAGCACCTCTGAAACAGCGCTTTGGTGTACAGTTTCTTGAAGTTGGAAATGACCTGCTGGTCCATGGGCTGGATGAGAGGAGTGGTGTTAGGAGGCAAGAACTTCACTCTGATAAAATTTAAGTTGTCAGGCAACAACTCTTGCAAGTTGTGAGGATGAGCAGGAGCATTGTCCAGTACCAGGAGGCACTTGAGTCCCAATTTCTTTTCCAGGAGGTATTTCTTCACACTAGGGCCAAACACTCCAGTCAACCATTCCTTGAAAATCTCCGTAGTGACCCATGCCTTGGTGTTAGCTTTCCAATGCACACACAATTTATTCTTGTCAACACCGTTTCCTGAAGGGTCTGGGATTTTCTGCCTGATGCACCAGTAAAGGCTTCACTTTAAAATCACCACTGGCATTGGCACACATCATAAGAGTTAGCCTGTCTTTCATAGGCTTGTGTCCTGGCTGTGCCTTTTCCTCCTGAGTAATGTAGGTCCTGTTGGGCATTTTCTTCCAAAACAGGCCTGTTTCATCACAATTAAACACTTGTTGAGGGAGGAATTGTTCAGCCTCTACGAACCCCTGGAATTCCTGCACAAATTTTTCAGCTGCACGTTTGTCTGAGCTGGCTGCCTCACCATGCCTCACAACATTGTGTATGCCACTACGTTTCTTAAACTTCTCAAACCAGCCTTTGCTGGCTTTAAAATCACTTGCCTCACCACTGGTTCCAGGCATTGTCTTCACAAGATCTGCGTGCAACTTCCTTGCCTTTTCACAAATTATCGCCATAGAAATACTATCACCTGCTCTCTCTTTTTCATGGATCCACACCAACAACAACTTCTCAACCTCATCCACTGTTTTCGATCTTTGTTTCGTTAACAAATTAACCCCTTTTGCAACATTAGCTTCCTTGATCTCATTTCTATGTGCCAGGATAGTGCCGATAGTAGATGGAGTTTTCTTGTACATCCTGGCAAGATCACTTAGACGTACACCACTCTCATATTTTTCTATGATTTCCTTCTTCAGTTCGATGGTGTTCCTCACTCTTTACCACAGGGGTGCCACTAGGCAGCTTCTTTGGACCCATGGTGACTTATTTCACAGTGACAATCACTAAACCACCAAAAAAGACACCAAATATATTGTGAATCTTTGAAAGAGCGCGCTAGGTAATGTTCTCTCAATGGTAAACAACGCTTCACTGGCGTCCTGCGCTTGCGCGGTGCAGGCGGACACGTCTAATACCTTTCGCTAACCGAGGAATTTTTCTCTAACCGATTACGAAAAAAGCTTTCGTTTTCCGAAGCTTTCGTTAACGGAACCTTCGTTAACTGAGGGTCCACTGTATACAGTGGAACCCCGGTTAACGAAAACCCCAGAAATCGTGCAATTATGTAAGTATAATATTGTAAGTGCTTGTGGAAGTGTATTTTTGGGGGTCTGAAATAGACTAGCCTAAATGACATTTTTTCTTAAGGAAGTAAATTTGTTCGGTAATGGCACTTGAGCAGGCTTCTGCAATGAATTTTTTTTGTTAACCGGGGTTCCACTGTATATGAAACTTTTTGAAGCATGGTGTTTATGATGAGTCACTAAACTGCTGACAGGGTAAGCAGTGGAGTGACACTTGATGATAAAGCACTGCTGCAGGGAACCCTGGTTTATTTGTTTTCACTGTTACATACAAACATGTATGTATGTCTGTCTGTCTATCAATGTGTCTGTCTGCCTGTGTGTCTCGGTCTTTTTTGTCTGCCTGTGTGTGTGTGTCTGTCTACCTGTGTGTGTGTCTTTCCGTTTGCTTGTCTCTCTCTGTCTCAGGGAGCGGCTCGTAAACCAACAGGTTTACGAGCCGCTCCCTGATTCCCGAGCAACTGAAAATGCGTATTACTTCCGTCATGCTTATGTCTTATATCTACAAGCACTGTATAGCACTTTGCCTGGAATTTTTGGGTTATCCTAGGTAATTTACACTATGTATAATAACTGTACTTATGTGTACATGTGAGAGAGAGACAGAGATATAGCCAGAGAGACAGAGATATAGCCAGAGAGAGAGATATAGCCAGAGAGAGAGATATAGCCAGAGAGACAGAGATATAGCCAGAGAGACAGAGATATAGCCAGAGAGACAGAGATGCTCCCACAAGGTACTAAATGGTCCCAGATTTTTATCAGTACAGTGGACCCCCGCCTAACGAACGCTCCATATAACGAACAAATCGCGTAACGAACGCTTTTTCGCAAAATATTTTTCTCACGTAGCGAACATTTACTCATGAAGCGAACCCGTACCAGACCTGTCTGCCAAGCGTTGTTTACACTTGAGAGAACATTACCCAGCGCACTCTTTCAAACATTCACAATACTTTTGTTGTGTTTATTGTTGGTTAAGTGATTGTCACTGTGAAATAAGTCACCATGGGTCCAAAGAAGCTTCACAAGTCGATAAAGGCTATAACACAAGCCAGTGATAAAGTGTAGCAATGGAAATGTCACTCTGTCTTGACTTTTTTGGGTTGTCCTAGGTTTTCTACACATACATATGCTGCTATGTATGATAATCTATGTATAACTGGATTTGTGTATAGCTGAATAAACTTACTTAAGTAAGTTAAGCGATTAATCGATATAAAATGACGACACAAAACTTAACTTCTACAATGTTGTTTGAGATTATATAGGGACACTGACAAGAGTGCAGTACTCTTCCACCATCTCTCCAAGATAAGTGAAAGTATTTCTTATTTATATAAGTATGAATATTTCTTATTTATAAATTAAAGTGTAAATATTTCTTATTTATAAATTAAAGTGTAAATGTTTCTTAGTAATAAATTATGCACATTGTTTGTGTGAATAGTGGTGGTGTCCTGCTGCTGCTACCAACCACGGCTTATGGTCAGTGGCCTTTATACCCAACAACAACAAACACACTACCACCAGTCTTACATCGTAATAACATGTTTTATTCATTCTAGAGTTTATATCATGTTTCTATGTTATTAATATTGTTTATTATGTCATATTAGATGAATTGTGCTAGATAAATAAGCTGTAGAGTTGATATTATTGTCATATTGAAAGACTATTTTGTCCTGCCTCCAAACAAACTCTCATACACCAACAAAAGTCTTCAATAAAGGTAAAACTTATTTAACTGTTCATTTGTCCATTATAATTAGTGCTTTATATTTATTTCTCATTGTTTTCTGAATGTAAAACTATAGTATTTATTCTTTAAAAAAACAAACTTTTGGTGAAATTTTTTGGGTGGAAACGGATTAATTGTATTTACATTATTTCTTATGGGAAATAAGGTTTTAAATTACGAACTTTTCGTGTTAAGAACTAGCTCCTGGAATGGATTAAGTTCGTTAGTTGAGGGACCACTGTACTGTGCACACCAAGTGTTAAGACCCATTCTGTACTGACCAGGCATCTCAGGCCAATCGTGTCAAATTTGGAGGCAGGAAAAATAAAACGTTGATCTATGTTTGGAGCGCTAGCAGTACTAACGTAGATCTACGTTTGGACAATTTAAGGGTTAACCCTTTCTCTGTCGAGACCCCTTGTTACGATCCTGGTGTGAGACCACTAATTAGTTTAGCGGTTATCGTAACAACAGTACAGCAGGTGCTAGGAATTATCAAAGTACAAGGCGAAATGAGTTCTTTAAAGGTTTTTCCAGATTTTATTTAAGAATATACTAAGATATTTAAGACTTAGTAAAATAAAATAATCTCAACCTCCTTACTCTTAGGAGGGTGTACACACTATATAGTCCTTTACTTTCACTCATATAAGCACCACAAGTTACATTTGTCTGTACAGTCTTACTATAATAATACGTAAAGAGGATATATAAAACACTTCCTCTGAATTACAACACTTCACAATGTCAATAACGTCAATGTCAATAACGAGTTAGAGTTTATCACTAGACTTAAGCAGAGAATCACTACACTGAAGGTCACTATCACTGTTTCCATACGAGTCACAACTTGCTAGTGATCCATAGTTCCGAAGTCTATTCTGTAGATAGAACTTGAGGAAATAAGAGCCTCTGAAGATATGCTCACCATCCCAAAGGTGAGAGAACTGAAGTCTCGGAGAGCTTCAGAGGGTATGCTCACCATACCAAGGGTGAGAGAACTGAAGAGCCTCTGAGGGTATGCTCACCA
>WNWK01047280.1:0-13991 GCA_009830355.1 Cherax destructor | reverse complement strand
AGTGCAGTGTATCTTATCCAGGGTCCAGTAAAAGATTAAACTCATGCATTTTTTTGTGACCAAAAATGTTTCTGCCCTCCCAAAAATTAAATATAACAAAAACTGTCAATACAGCCCTGTTACTGAAAATAATCATTACATTTAATAATCTTTAAATTTATTTTTAAACCCCTTTAAAACTGTTTTTCAGGGGGGGTTCTTTCCGTGCGTACTGCCCCGAACGTAGATCTACGTTTTTTTTTTCTTTCCTTCAAATTTAGTGAAAAGGGGCCTGAGTCACCTAGCCCTTAAAAAAGAAGGGGGTCTCCCCCTCAGTGTGCGCAGCTTTAAAAAAATCTGGGACCACAAAGTACCTTGTGGGAGCAAAAGTTCAATTGAGCGCCACAGAGCAAATAGTGTGGCAAACACCAGGTATTTGATGTCATGTCGCATTAACACTTTATAAGAGGAAAGAAAAAAAATGGGTTAGATAAATACATAATTGGCTGTGGGGGGGTGTGAGTTAACCTGACCTAGTTTTGTGCTACTGGGTCTGATGCCATGCCCTTCCTTCAGAGGAGGGACGACTAGGTGGATCTTGGTCTAAGCGGGGGTTGACAGGGACTTGCCTTGCATGGGCCAGTGGGCCTGCTGCAGTGTTCCTTATTTCTTATGTTCTTATGTATTCAGCAGGCTGGCGGGCTTTGGCTGGCTTTTATCTGTCTAAACCCCTTTTCATCTTTTCATATTTTTTGTCGGGTTTATATCTATATGTCCTATATCTCTGTCTCTCTCTCACATGTACACAAAAAGTACAGTTATTATCATATTTAAACCCCCGGGAAAACCCCAAAAAATTTCCGGGAAAAAGTGCTATACAATGCTTGTAAAATATAAGACATAATAGCATACGGGAAATTAATACACATCGTAAAACTTCTGCATCGATTTTAAAACCCTGTTGGCCCGACCCGCCTTGAGACGGGGAGACAAGTAGAGGGGAAAGACACACAAAAGGCAGACAAAAAGACAGATAAAGCAGAGTTAGACAGACATGCAGACCCTAGACAAACAGAAAAACAGATATACAGACAGACAGGAAAATTAAAAAAGGGGGGGTTCCCTTTCCAGCACTGCTGACATTTATCAAATGTCACGGGGCTGTAAAGGGTTATCTGACATTTTTTTAAACAAATTATTTTTTTCAAGGAGTTTCATATAATCCAGGCACACAGGCAGACAGAAAAAAATAAGGGCTAGACAGATAAAAATAGACGGGGCAGATGGGAGACAGATAGATAGATAGACAGAAAAATAGCCAGACAGACAGACAGATAGGAAGATGGGAATAAAATTAGTTTTTTTGCCACCGAAAGGGTTAGTTTTTGTGCACCCCTTTCCCATCCTGTGGACGGTGGCGCAAGAGCTTTGGATACAAAAAAGGCCTGGGACTGGGCCCCCAAAAAGGGTTAACAATTGTACATTTGGATTTATATCTACATTTCACTTATCTGTTACAAGCAAATTTGGGAAAATTTTGTTTAGTTTTGGTATCTTATTTTCATTAATAAGATATCTTGACATGTTACATAGGTTATTATACTGTCTATCTCTATATTCCTCAATAAGTGGACAATTAAGCACATAGTTTTTCAAGACAGTGACCTTTCCCTGATCAAAAATTTTGCATTTACATAGTTTGATCATCATCTGTGTTCCCAAACTCCCAAAGTACCTGTGAAGGCCTAAGCCTGGCCATACAAAATCAGTCAGTCTGTTCACATTGCAAGTTGCTCCATACACATAGATAGACAGACAGAAGATAGATAGATACAGAGTGAAAAGAAAGGGGTTTTCCTAAAATTCATTCATCAATGTCACTGCCTTATCAGTAGTTATCTGGCAATTGCCCTCCCATTCTTCAAGGATTTTCCCATATATACCCCAGGATGTCTAAAACATTGCTGGGACCTATAAATACTTCAAAATATTTATAGACAATTTGTAAAAGACCGGGGGTGAAAATGTTCACCTGTTGGGGATTGTGACCATACTATTTTTAGTACATAATATTAGTGTTAGAACAAAAAATTGGGTTTTGAAATCACAAGAACTATGGTAAATTGTAATTTTCCAAAAACATAAAAATTATATAAATTAAAATAAAAAGTAGAAAAAAAAATATATCAGCAAACTTCTGCAAGCCAGGGCAGTTTTGGCCCGGTGAGCATCCCCGCACCAAATTGACGGGCTTATTCTCGGAAGTACTGGCCCTTTAAATTTTTTTTTGCCTATCCTGTTTATAAAAAAGGTTTTTTCGTTTTTTAAAAAAAAAGATTTTTTTTTTAAAAATTCCCCGGGGAGACGAGGTAACGTAGATCTACGTGGTTTGGGCAGTTTTTAAAGGGTTAAAAAAATATTAAACCTAACCCAGAAGTAATGTAACTTATTTTTTTCAACACATCAAATCTTCCCCCCAAACAAGGTGACCAAAAAAAAATACGTATACAATGCGGGAAATTTCTTTTTAAAAACCACTTTTCAAATCAGACCAAAATGTCTCCATAACCACAACTTTTTTAAAAAGTATGCAAATCATCTAATTTTAAAAATTATTTCAATTTAGAAAACAAGTGGTTTTTTTTAATAATTTCACAATTAATAAAACAAAAAAAGGGTAGTATATAAATATACCATATGAAGAAAAAAAATGACAAAAGCTAGTACTTTTTAAAATTTAAATACGTACTACCAAAAATTTTTTTTTTGGGGCACCCTGCCTTGGTGGGGGAAAAGGGCCCCAAAGTTAAAAAAAAAAAATTTTAACAGTTCCTTCTTCCCACTTGTTCCCCTGATCACTGCATTTAGAGAAATAAGGCAATAATATTTCCCCATACCCCAGTACTGTAACTGTTAATATGGGAAAAAACATTATCCCCTACGATCAACATTTAGAGACAATTTTAAAAAAAATTAAAAAAAATTAAAAGTATTTATACCTCGTAAAAACCCTCTGTCGTTTTTCCCTAAAAACGAGTGCAGTGTTACAGTCAATGCGTAACTGTCTCATCTGCTCTAAGGCATTGCCTAGTGATGGAAACCCAAACTGATGATAGGGTGGCCGTTGCTAAAATCCTCCAAGCCATCAGAGCCCCCCCATCATCCCACAGTGGTGGAACGGGGGTTGTACCCTGGTCTTCCCAGGGGGGGGCCCCCACTCGGGCCCACAGGGGGGCATATTTAATGGATCCCCGTGGACCATATCCAATACCCCATAAATACAGTTTTCTGTTGTGGTTTTTAAAGATACAACAGGAACTGAAAACTTTAACAACCCCAAATTACTGGGAACATTTGAAGTTCCCCAACCTGTACTCCCCGGAAGCCGGTGGGGGGATACATGATTATATACCTTGGGGAAAAACCTAGAGGGTTAGTACCAAATTTAAAATGAAAATCCCTTTCCCATGAAAGCAAAAAAACTTGGGGAAAGAGCAAAATTCCCCCCAAAGAAAAGCAGAGGCACCACTAGCACGATAAAAGACAACACAATAAGTGTCAGGGGGCCCGGGGCTGTTCAAACTGCCTCCTAGCATACATAAGGAGGATTACCAATGGGGGCCCGGCTGTCTTCAAGAAGGATTTGGACAGGCACCTAAAGTCAGTACCTGACCAGCTGGGCTGTGGTTTGTTCGTCGGTTTATGTGTGGCCAACACTAACAGTCTGGTTGATCAGGCCCTGATCCACCGTGGGGCCTGGTCACAGACTGGGCTGCGGGAGCACTGATCCCGAACCCTATCCAGGATACTCCAGGTATACATAATGTTTTGCCTTTGCAGCAGGCTTCTTTACAATCTGACAGATCACACCTGGTGGCAGCACAATTTATAGACTGGAGAGGAAGATATGCATGTGTTTCCTCACAAAAAAGTACTGCAGTTGGCTATTGTCCCATGGTAGGCAGATCTTGAGACTCACTGGCATTTTGAGCAGTGAGCTGATAGTAATAGTAATAGTGGTAGGTGGTAGTTCACGGTGGTATATCTAGCTTATTAACTGTATTACTAAGAGTTTTAACATTTCTAAGCTGGTTTGGTTCTGTATCTGTGTTTTATGTCAAGATGAGAGGGTTTCAAAAAAATTTTCTTTGGTATTCCCCTCCCTTCTTTTATTATGAATTCCGTAGTATGTACATGTACTTACAGTAGGCGGCAAACCTCAAACACCTTTTATTATACAGCAATAAAGGAGTGGAATGGATTCCTGAACATGCCAAAGCCAGTCCTAGCATGAGCCAGTTCAGGAGAGAACTAAGAGGTACCTAATGAATGAAGAAGCTACAGAAAGGGGAGGAGAGTGATTTCTTGTATAGCTAATGAATGCTAGCTATACAAGAAATCTGATCCTCTTTTTAAAATTAATGTAAATAACTCAGTTTGCCTTATTCCCAGTATAACCCCCTTTTATTTTAAATTATTTCCACACAGTTGAGTTACTTAGCTGTTTTAATTTTTATGGTTATTATCATAATCGATTTCTACTGTATCTTTCAGCTAGGCTTTAAATAGTAAGATATTACAAGGACCCCAATGGAAATAAGTCACTTGTCTGATTTTTTTTGGGATAGCTTAGGTAATTTACAAATTTGTTACTATGTACGATAATTGTACTTATGTGTGCCTGTACCTAAAATAAACTTAACTTTGATTGTTATGTGAATTACTATGTGGGCACACAAATTGTTCCTATTATCAATTTGGGTTTCATATTTATTCTTGTTGACATGGTTAAGTTTCTTGTACTTTCTCCTACATAAATCACGTTGCACATGTTGCACAGACTTTCACAGATACCAGCTTTTTTGTGTTATGGTCATTAGTTTTCTGTCTAGTGAGGCTATGAATAGTAGAAGGGGTTAAAATCTTTGTGATATTGGAAGGTGATGCTATGTGTAGAAAAACTATGTACTGTGTCAGTATAATTTTTTGACATTTCTGGTCTTTTCCCAAGACTTATGGCACATTTTTTGCAATTAAGGATGAAAAGTGCTGGGTATTGCAATTTTCTGATGGTTTTAACTTTTTCAAGGAAGAACAGGCTAAAAATCCTATATGCATGTAGGAATAATCCAAACAATATCCTTTCTCTGTCTTCATGCTGTGATGCAACTAAAAATGGAGGAGGTTGTTTTTATAAGTAGGCTTAAGAAATACAGTAAACCCTTGATATAACAGACTTAAGAAATATAGAACAAAGTCTACTTCAACTGATTTAGAAACAATGGAAAAGTCAAATTATTATGAATTGTGTTTATTATTATTTTGGAAAGAATCTCATTTCTATTCACCACAATTGCCAAGACCAGCTACCTGCTCCTCCCTATTAGTCCATTAAATTGAGGGTTTACTGTACTTGAAATGAGCAAAAGTCATTGTTGCTGTGTATAAAATAATCAATGTGATTACCCATGAGAAAAAAAAGTACAGTGGCCCCCCGGTGTTCGTACTGCTCCAAACTCGAACAATTATGTAAGTGTATTTTTGCAAGTGCTTTTGTAAGTGTATTTTTGGGGGTCTAAAGGACTAAGCTAATTTACATTATTCCTTATGGGAACAAATTCGTTTGGTAACGGCACTTGAACAGCATTCTGGAATGAATATTACAACACTGGGGATCCACTGTACAAACATTAAACTCAAACCTGCAAATAAGGAAACCTTTGAATTAAAAGGGATGACTGACTTTTTCCTAGAAAGTCATAGGTGTTAAATGGATAGTTACAAAACGATGATTAACCTGTTAAACTTGTATTATATGTCATTCAATTTAAAGATGCATCACTTATAAAAGAATATGCCCCGCTTTACAGTGCTTCACTAATGCAGAGTGTTTCAATTACAGGGGAACCTCGACTTAGGAGTGCCCCAAACATACTGTTTCAAGATAACAGCCATCATCCGGCCGTTTTTTTGCTCCGAGTTACGAGCCAACATCCGAGTTGAGCAAGCTTCCCCGCTTTCTCCTCAACCCATAACCCGAACACCTCGCTTGTTTATCTATAATTTCATGCTTTAATTCCATGGACATCATCCTCTTTTTCTCTTCTCAGCACTGTCTTTTGCACTTATTTTCTTAGGACCCATGGTTAGAAAAAAGAAATTTGGCAAAATAACTGTAGAAAATGCAAGCAAAGCACGAGAGAAATGCTTCCAATGCAAGGTAAACAGTGCATTGCGCCAACTAGTGGGGATGTTCTGAAGCTCCTTTGTTATTATTATTAATTTAGGAACTGGAGAAAACAATTCCCTAGATCAAGAATCCTCACCAGCATCAAGGAACCTTGATGCTGGTGAAGGCTCTTGATCTAGGGGAAATTTTATCTGTGTTCCCGTTCCCTAAATTATAATAATAATAATAATAATACCCTTTCTCCTGTATACATTACTAAAGAAGAGAAACTTTTTGTTTTTCTTTTGGGCCACCTTGCTTCGGTAGGATATTTCCCATTTGTTGAAAAAAATAATAATAATAATAATAATAATAATAATAATAAAAAAAAAGTGGCCCCCCAGTGTTGTGATTTTTTTTCCAGAATGCTGTTAAAATGCCATTACCATCGTTTTTTCCCCCAAAGGAATAATGTAAAGGACTAGTCCTTTCAGACCCCAAAAATACACTTATAAAAGCTTTTAAAAAAAAATCCCACAAAAAAGGGGCGAGTTTGGAGCGGGGCAAAACCCCGGGGGGTACTGTAATTAATAAAATAATACAGTGAGCTTCATTTCCCTTTAAAAAAAAATTTAAAAATAATGAGGAGCTTAAAACCGCCACTTTTGGGTGCAGCGAATGCCAAAACATCCGTAGCAGTGCACGTGTTTTCCTGGCCGTAAAAAAATTCTCTCATGCTTTACTTGCATTTTCTAATTTTTTTTGTCAAATTTTTTTTTTTCAAACCCAAAGGGTCCTAGAAAGTAAGGCAAGGACAGTGCTGAGAAGAAAAAGAGGATGATTTCCAGGGAAATTTAAAGAAAGAAAACAAGATAAATACAACAAGGTGTGCAGGTTGGGGACTTGGCCAGGTACGGTGTTTTCAATTCGATCTAAAGCAGGAGGAGCGATAAAGGCTATAGCACCAGCCAAGGGCATTACAAAAATTTCTGAGATAAAAAAAAGGGCAAAACGAAAATAACTCCTCCCAAAGTTGTTGTTGGGGTTTTAGGGGGACTGACGCATACGCCGCTCTGCCCATCTTCCCCCTCAACCCCACCACCTTCTTCTCCAAGGGTTAAAAACATGTATTCTACACTTTATAAAACCAGTTTATTTCTTTACATTCTCTATTATGTTTTATAATGTTTTTTTTACAATTTTTTCTTTTTTTTTACATTGATTTAGTGTTTTTCCCTTTTGAAACTAGTGATCTAGTGCAGATTTTACAAAAACTCCATTTTTTCTTATACAGTAGCCGTCATTTAACCGATTTCTTCCTAAAAACCAGGAAAATCATGTTAAATGAACCGAATAACACGGGAAAATAGGGTTACGTTCCTGAGAGCCCCAAAAAGCCAAACAACTTTTTTTTGACCAACAGATCTTACAAAAAAAAAAGTGAATATGTAATTGTAGTTCTTATTGATGCATTATTTGTTTTTTCTGCTTAAGACTAAAATGTAAAGAAATAAAGTATTTCTTACCTTAAATTTGGTGCTGGGGTTTGTGGGTGATTTGTGAAGAGGGAGGTTATGCTGTGGCCCTACTGGGCTGAGGTGGATGGTGGGTTCTGGGCTGAAGTCGATGGTTTTCCCCCTGTCTAAATTTTAAATCTTCCCTTGTCAGCGTATTCAGTAAGTCAGTCAAGTCATTCAGTAAATAAACCTTCAGTAATCAGCCCAAATCATTCAGTAAGTCAGTCAAGTCATTCAGTAAGTCAGTCAAGTCATTCATAAGTCAAAGCCATTCATAAATCGTCAAGCATTCGTAACACAAATCACAGTAATATCGGGCCAGTAAAATCAGCAAGTATTCAGTAAGTGCGTCATTCAGTAAGTCAGCGTTTCAGTAAGTCAGGGGTTTTCAGTAATCAGTAAGTATTCAGTAAGTCTAGCATTGGGGAGCAGTCCCCAAGGGTTTTGTAACCCATTTTAAAATTGTAATCAGTTTTAGCCCAGCATTTCCCCCGTAAATCCATAAAAGCCATCCCGGGAGTCAGTAAAACCACGTGGGGGAAAAGTTTCAAAAAATCCCTTTCGTTTTTGTGTTTATCTTTTCCCTTGTGTCGTATTTTATAATTTATTTTGTCATTCAGTAAGTCAGTCAAGTATTCAGTAAGTCATCCAGTAAGTGTGTCAAGTCATTCGTAAGTCAGTCAAGCCATTCAGTAAGTCATAAAGTCATTCAGTAAGTCCATAAAGTCATTCAGTGTAGCGTATTCAGTAAGTCAGCAAGTCATTAGTAAGTCAGTCAAGCATTCAGAAGTAGTCAAGCATTCAGTCAATCAAGTAAGTTATTCAGTCAAGCATAAGTCATTCAGTAAGTCAGCGTTTCAGTAAGTCAGTCAAGCATTCAGTGTCAGTCAGTCAAGTCATTCAGGTAGAAAAGCCATTCGTAAGTCAGCGCCCAGTAAGTCAGCCGTTTCATAAGCCGTCGCATTCAGTAAGTCAGTCAAGTATTCAGTAAGTCAGTCAAGTCATTCAGTAAGTCAGTCGTTTCAGGCGTCAAGCTTCAGTAAGCGGCTTCAGTAAGCGTCAAGTCATTCAGAAGCATAAGTCATTCAAAGTCAGCGTCATTCAGTCAATCGAAAGTTATTCAGTAAAGTCAGTAAGTCAGTCATTCAGTCAGTCTTCATTCAGTAAGCCCCAAAAACTTATTTTTTCCTTTTTATGTGTAAAAAAGCATTTTATCCCCGGGTTATGTCTTGTCTAATACATATCTTTGTTTTTCTTTGTTAATTCTAAGACTTCAATGCTTACACCTTTTTTTGCCACTTTGAGCAACATGGTATGCCTACTGCATGTCTGATGTTAGAAATCAAGATACGATAGTAATTTTTAAAATCAAAAAACAATTCACAATCATATTTTAGTACAAAAAAGGGCTGTACGCATAGTTGAATGCTGGGGTGGTGGGTTTTCGGGTGGTGGGGATGGGCAGGCTGGGGGGGTGATTTGGGGGGGTGAAAGGTTTCGGGGTTGGGTAGGGCTCCCCCTTGACTCAATGGCATAACCCACCTGGGGGACTGCGCGTCAAAAACCCCTTTTAAACATAAATTAACTTTCGTGTGTTTCATAAAAAATTTAATTTTAAACGGTATCCCAGGGCAAATAAACGTTTGCGGTCACTGTAATAAAAGCATGGGGAAAATATGGTGAGCGGGGGGGCAGGAATGGCCACCACCACTAGTCACATAATGACATTTTTATTCATTCAGAGTATATATCATGTTTTAATTTTTTTTACATTGTACTTTTGTCATATTAGAGTTGTGATAGATAAATGATAGTACAGTGGTCCTGGTTTCGTGCTCCCAACTCGAACATTTATGTAAGTGTTTTTTCGTAAATGCTGTTGCAAGTGTTTTTTGGGGGGTCTGAAATAGACTAACCTACATGACATTATTTTTTAAAAGGGAAAAAATTTCGTTGGTAATGGCATTGACAGTTTTTGGGAACAAATTTCGGCAAAAACCGAGGGACCATTTATTTCAAATGTAAAAGGAAAATTTTCGTTTTCCTTTTGGGCCACCCCAGTAAACGGTCGCGTTTGAAAGAAAGAAGAATGCCGAGAGTTGATATTAGCCTTAGATATTTTGTCCCCCTTTCCCGAGCGGGAATTTCCCACGGGAACGTTAATGGCTTTTAAATTAAATTTTAACCCTTTCGGGGTTTTGGTGTCAGAAGGCTTACATCCTGGGGTTTGGGTCTAGTACGCCTAAATTCTAGGGCCCCCCAAAAACAAGCAGAAACAGGCTGTTAGGCCCAGATGGAAGAATGGTCTGTGCGGTCAGTGTGGGAGTATAAAAAATTCCTGCACCACACAGTCATAATGAGGAAAAAAAAACTCTGACCGTGTTTTGGTTTAAAAAAGCACTTTGCAGTCTATTTTTGTATGGTATTTATGTTTTATTCTCGTTTTCTTAGTCTCATTTTACAGAATAGATGATATATTACAGAATTAGAGATAATTTTGACGGGTTTCACGATGACAAGTACTTGAAACTGAGTGCAAGTAGTGAAAATGTTCGATTTTGGCCGATGTTCAAGAGTAAACAAATCACACCATGCGTCCAATACACATCAACTGGCGAGTCTAGTATTCTTGCATAAGTGCGTTGATATTATTTATACCATTTTTACAATGATGCAGTTGTATACATAACAGTAAATCTTCTATTTTTGTGAGAATAAAAATTAAAAATGGAAAGCAAAAGTAATGTAAGAGGGGGCCTGGAGACGTGACTAATGAACAGAGAAGATGTTTTTTTAGTGCCAGGAATGTCTGCCTTGTTTATACTGGCCCCTATTTTGAAATTGGCATCGTTTGAAATTTGTGTGAAAATTGGCCAAATTGCCATTTTCTGCCCAAATATTTTGGGTAGTTGAAATTGGTAAATAGGCTACTCAATCGATAGAAGAAATGGAGTTCTAGCGAAATACCTGATCGCTAAAGCTCTCGCTTTACACGGCAGGGTCTGCGTTCGATTCACAGCTCGGGTAGAAACACCGGTTGTCTATGTTCACCCATCAGTAAAATGGGTACCTCGGAGTTAGTCGACTGGTGTGGAGTCGCATCCTGGGACAAGGACCTAATTGCCCGAAATGCTTTTACATAACAAGGGACTTTCTATATAGTAGTATGTCATTGATGTCAGCTAGGCCTGTATACCTTGTACATGTACTTGTAGTAAATAAAGATATTATTATTATTATTATTATTATTATAAACATTGGAATTTGAAAATAGGCTCAAAGTGGGCGAAATCGCCGATGCGTAAATGTCATCAATACCAATAACTTCACGAAAGCATAATTCCGTTAGTTTTCTATCAAATTTCATAATTTTTGTGGTGTTATGATCGGAAAAGATTCTCTATCATTTCATAAGAAAAATAATTTTTTTAAATTCATGGACCCTGAGAACAAGTTTCGGAGGGGGCCTTGGACCCTGAAAGGGTTAAATGAGGGAAAATTGATTTGACATATGGGCAAATTGAGTTATGAGCTAGGTCAGGAACGGATTAAACTCATAAGTCGAGGTTCCACTGTATATCTATTCTTCATTTATTCATACTTTCACATAAATATATTCACCACTCACTATAAACTAAGGATGAAAACATTTTAAGGTAACTAATTTTGTACTGTATGTGCATTTTTAGACTGTTTCACTTTACAGCAGTAGCCCAGAACCTAAAATATAAGAGCAACATGAAATATGACAAACATGATTTATTTAACAAGAGCAAATGATACTGACCTTCACATCATCAGTTTCATCAATAAGAACAGTGACTTGCTAATTTAAATGGTCTATCTCCATCATGGTCCTTCTTAATCTTATTCAAATCAATAAGTGTAGCATTTGGAGCTAATTTAGTAACAGAGCCAGGAGGAGGTTGAACTGGAGCTGGTAGAGGCTGACCATTGGGTCCAAGTGGTGTCCATCAGCTGAAGTGTTGAAGATTGGCAGAATATTTGACCCTGAACTTATAGATGAACATCCATTTTGTGTTGACTGCAAAAATGAATAAAAGTAAACAGTTCCATTATGCTACATGTCTAGAAAATAACCATTCCTGAGCTTGTTAGCTCCTTATAACATTAATTAAAGAATACTAAATACTGTAGTCAATCATTACATAAATAACACTATACAGAAGAAATTGGAAGGGATGCTGAGTGTTTAGGGAGTTCTGAACCAAGTGAGAGAGTAACTGTGGTGGAGGATCTAAATGCTAAAGTAGGAGCAACTGGTGTAGAGGGCATAGTAGGTAAGTTTGGGGTGCCTGGGGTAAATGATAATGGAGGGCCTTTCATTGATCAAACTTTGTATAGAAAGAGGTTTGGTAATAGGTAATACATATTTCAAGAAAAAAGAAGATAAATAAGTACAGTGGACCCCCGACTAACGAAAGGCCCATATAACGGAAAAATTGTGTAACGTAAGCTTTTTCGCTATCGTGTAGCTGAAAATGGACTCGTCTGCGTAACGATAGACCTGTCCGCCTGCTCGCGCCTGCCCTGCGCCTGCACAGGATGCCAGTGAAGCGTTGTTTACCATTGAGAGAACATTACCCAGTGTGCTCTTTCAAACATTCACAATAAATTTGTTGTATTTTTTGGTGGTTTAGTGATTGTCACTGTGAAATAAGTCACCATGGGTCCAAAGAAGCTTCCTAGTGGAACCCCTGTGGTAAAGAGAGTGAGGAACACCATCGAACTGAAGAAAGAGATTGTTGAAAAATATGAGAGTGGCGTACGTCTGAGTGAGCTTGCCAGGATGTACAAGAAAAGTGCATCTACTATCGGCACTATCCTGGCAAAGAGAAATGAGATTAAGGAAGCTAATGTTGCAAAAGGGGTTGATATGTTAACGAAAAATAGATCGAAAACAGTGGATGAGGTTGAGAAGTTGTTGATGGTGTGGATCAATGAAAAACAGATAGCGGGTGATAGTATTTCCATGGCGATAATTTGTGAAAAGGCAAGGAAGTTGCCAGAAACAGAGGACTGTGGACAGTTATTTCACCAGGCAGGGGTCTAGTGACTCTCAAGCTTGTCCTAGTGGCATTAAAAGACCAAGAAGGAAGTAACCCCAGAGAGGACTTGTTACCTGAAGTCCTTTTTGGAGTGGGATTCCCCTTCCAACCACTAACACCCTGTCCCTGTCATCCTCCCTATCTTCCAGATGCCTGCAAGTCTCTTCAATAAAGGTAAGTAAATGTTATTTATATTATATTTTTTGTGAATATTTTTTTGTGGAACGGATTAATTGTATTTACATTATTTCTTATGGGAAATAAGGGTTCGAATTAAGAAAGTTTCGTGTTGAGAAATAGCTCCTGGAACGGATTAATTTCGTTAGTCGGGGGTCCACTGTACATACATGAGATATGAAATAGGGCGGAATGACAATAGTCTGATGGACTATGTACTGGTGGATAAATGGTTAATGTGTAGATTTCTGGATGTGCATGTTCACAGAGGGGCAACAAATATATCAGATCATTATCTATCTGCAGCTACAGTGAGAATAAAGAGGTAGATGGGGCACAAGGAGAATGGCATCAGCAAAAAAAGAGAGAGGTGAAAGTTTATAAACTAAAGGAGGAGGTAGTTAGGGTAAGATAAAAGCAGCTCTTAGGAGAAAGATGGGCTAATGAGAGTATAGGTAATGAGGAGGTTGAAGAGGTATAGGGTAGATTTAAGAATGCAGTGTTAGAGTGTGCAGCAGAAGTTTGTGGATATAGGAAGGTTGGTGAACTAGGAAAGAGAATGCGATTGGTGGAATGATGAGGAAAAGGAAGTGGTAAGAGTTAGCATATGAGAATTTTTACAAAGCAGAAGTGATATAAGAGGGTGGAGTATATGGAGAGTAAAAAGAGAGGTTAAGAGAGTGATGAGGGTGCAAAAGAGAAATAAAAATAATAATAATAATAATACAGTGGTACTCCAAGTTTCGAACATAATTCGTTCTGGAAGGCTGTTCGAGTGCCGTTACGAACGAATTTGTTCCCATAAGGAATAATGTAAATTAGATTAGTCTGTTTCAGACCCCCAAAAATACACTTACAAAAGCACTTACAATAATACACTTACATAATTGTTCGAGTTGGGAGTTGTACGAAACTCGGGGTACCACTGTAATAATAATAACCACAACAACAAAAACAATAATTTGCTATCTTATAATTTTTGAGTGCCTGTTTTTCAAAAAATCTGCAAGCACTCTCACATCAAACCATAAATACAACAACTACAATAAAAGTCTACTAAAATTTTTATTCAAGAGTGAC